>JAQZBX010005170.1:0-37016 GCA_029593785.1 Cabassous unicinctus
CCCGTGATGTTTCTTTACTCAGTATTACCACCATCCATGCAAACTGCTCAAGTCAAAATCCTAGCTTTCTCCCTTCCTTCACTCATCACTACCACTGCAGCATCAACACGTGCGCCTCCTACTTTCACAATTTAATAAGTACCACTTTCCAACTGCACTGTCTCCATCCTTGTCCACCATAATCTTTTCCCTGGGTTTCTAAAATACTCTCCACCAAGTATCCTTGCTTCTATACTTGCCCCTTTACAATCATTCTTTGCACAAAGCCAGAGAGAAAATTTTTAGACATAGGTAAGATTGCCACTCTCCTGCAGGAAACCCTCAATGGCTTCATATTTTCTCAGAATAAGTTCATAGAGCCTGCAGGAGTATCTCTACTCCTGCAGAGATTCCTCTCCAATATCATTTTCTACTCCCCTTCTCCTTCTTCATTAGAGGCACCACATAATGTACTTAGATACACCAAGCTTTTTCCTTTCTCACGGCCTTTAAGCTTGCTCTATATGCTGCAGGACTCTTCCTCTGTCTTCTCCCACACTGATCCCTCTTTACCATTTAGACTCCATTCAAATGTAACTTCTTTCTGCAATCCTCAGTTCCTCTCCAATTACTTTCTATCACAACACTGTCTTTCCTGCTAGCATTGATCATAATCTATAAATATCTATAAATACTATTTCATTTTTTAAATTTATCCTTTCCTTATAGATACCCAATGATCACTTATTGAATGAATTAGTCTTATTTGAGAAAGAACATAGGAACTTTTTGTTGATTTGGTGCTAAACCTTTTATGTTGTCAATAATTCCTTTCAATGTGTATGGTTCAATATTAAAGGCATGTCTTTATGGATATAATAGTAATTATAAACACTTATATAACTAAACTCTATGTTAGGTCCTGTTCTAATGCCATACTTTTATTAAATAAGCTATTCTCAGAACAACTCCATGAAATACATACTATTATTTTTCACATTATACAAATGCAAAGGCTAAGGCATAAACAAGCCGAGTACTTTGCCCAGGCTTCCTCAAATAATGGAATCCAGATCCAAAGCTAGGCACTTTAGGTCTAGGGTCAAGTTCATAATCATAAAACAATGCTGCCCTTAGCAAGCATGAATTTTCAGGAGAAAAAAAGATGCAAATTGCTCCAGGTCTTGAGGGTACTAGTAGATAAACCACATCAAAAATATACCTGAAAAGCTACAACCTGCTACTAAACCTGCCACTACCTCCAAACCAGCAGGTATCTACTAAGAATGAAAAATATTCGATTCTCACTTAGAGTCTGTTGAACAGTTACCAGCTCACTCAAATTCCCATTGATCACTGTTGCCACACCAACGTCATAAGTCATTCCAGGGATTAAGTCACCAATCTTGAATCTATTATCATCCTTTATAAAAAACTTCATGATTTTGCTTGTATCTGATATGGATTTGGTTTGAATGTAGACATCATGACCATCTTCTGCAGGTTCCCACTGAAGAATTATACTGTCCTCGCCCACATCTTCAGGTTTAATATAAACTTTCTGAGGTGGATTAATACCTTAAGGAAGCAGATAAATAGATATACATATCTTATTATTAGTTAGCTTCACTCATGCAATTGAATAAAAATATCTCACTCAATATTAGTTAATATTTAAAGTAAATTTTACAAATCCTTATACCACCATTTCTTGAAAAGGGATCAGTTTTGGGGAAGAATATGTCCCATTATTACTATACAAGATGTTATTAAGAAGGTTAAATATAAACATTACTACACAACGGAAAATAGAAACATAATGATCAAGTGTTTGGCAAGTTCTTCAGATTTTTAAGAGTTACATCAGAGTCAGGTTCCTATTATTGAAATTATTCATTCTTTTATCAAAGATTCATTGAGTATCTATTATGTGCCAGGAATTCTTCTAAGCATGTAAAGTGTCTCAGTGCAAAATAACAAAGACCCCTGCTTTTATGGAGTTTATAATGTGGTAGATGGTTGAGAAGATAAGATTTTGAGCAAACACTTGAAGGGGGTGAGGGAGTTAGACATGCTGATTTCTGAAGAAGAGTATTCCAAGCAAAAGAAACAATTAAAGCAAAAGCCCTAGATGGGAGCTCATCTGGTGTATTCATGGACAGAAAGAAGTCAGAGTGAATGAACGAGAGGGTAGGAAGAGGAGGTCAGGGGTTAATAGAGGGAAAGATCATGCAGGGCCTTCTAGGCTTTTCTCTGAATAAAAGGGTAGCAAATGCAGGGTGGGCACAAAGAGGCGTGATCATTCATGAGTTTTAAAGTATTACTTGACTATTGAGAAAGTCAAAGGTAGAAATGGGGAACAAGCCCAGTAATCCAGGCAAAAGAGTGGGGTGGCCTAGATGTGGATAGCATTAGGGGAGGCAGGGAAAATTGATGGGATTCTGGATTTTTTAAAATATAGAGCCAACAGGATTTCCAAAAAGATTAGAGGAAGGTTGTGAGAGAAACAGAAGAGTCAAGAATAACGTCAAGGGAAAATGTGTTGGTATTACTCAATGCAAAATGGTAGAGTAGGAAATTTTATAGATTGCTCCTTCCACCAGAAAAAAATGAATGATCTGGATAAAGGGGTTGGAATTGACTATGGTATGCAGTTGCCAAAAACTAAAATAAAAATTTCTGGGATGATACTGCCCCCATGAGGTCAAAATAAGAAAGTAAGTAAAACTGAAAAAGCTGAAGGGATCTCTACTTTTTGGATCTACTATTATTAAAAAGAAATGGGTTAACTAGTCTTCATAACTTCTGATAATGTATTTTCCATCCAAGGCTATAATAGGATGTCTTACAAGAACTCTTGTAAGAACAAACATAGGTTAAAATACTGTTTTTAATAAAATTTTATAGAAGTATATCATTCATACATGAACACACAAAAACAATAAATGTATAGTAAAATTTGTGAATTTAAAAAGCAAACATACATATCATCATACAAGGCTCCCATACATCTCCCTACCACCATCTTGCATTGTTGTGAAACATTTGTTACAAACTATGAAAGAACATCTTCAAAATATTACTACTAACTATAGTCCATATCTTACATTTGGTGTATTTTCCCCCAACCCACCCATTATATTATATATTTGGTATCGTTCAGGAGAAAACTTTCTCATATTTGTCCTGTTAACTAGTCCATCATCCAGCACTGGATTCCCTGTTATACAGACCCATGCTTTGTATAATCTATTCAACTTGTACACTCAGTGGCTCTCATTTTCATCACAAGTTGTGCTGTCATTACCACAGTCAATTTTAGAATGTTTTCATTACTCTAAAAGGAAAAGTCACATACCCCCTTATACATGCCTATTGTTGTCCTTTAGTATTGAAAAAATATTTTCTTGCCATTGCTGCAAAAATATTACAATATTACTGTTAATTATTGTCCATAGTTACATTAGTTGTAATTTTTCCATGTATCACCATATTCTTAGCACTTTGTATAAGAAGAGCATTCCTAATATTCCTAATATTATACTATTAACCACAATCTTCATCTACCAACGAAATCACTGTTAAACATTCCCTAGATTATTCTCTAGCTGCCTTTCAATTGACATTTACTGCCACAAACTACCCATTTCAGCCTCAATCACATTTATAAATCAGCAGTGTTAGTTACACTCAGTATAATGTGTTACTCTCAACTCTATTCATTTCCACCCTTTTACAATTAACCTTATTAATAAAGCTGCATTCATTAAGCATCATCTTCCATTCTCAACCCACCTCCTATTTCCTAGTACCCAATATTCTAGAGTTTACCTCTGTGAGTTTACTCAACATATTTAGTTCATATTAGGAATACATGCAATATTTATCTTTTTCTGTGCATCTTAGTTCACTCAGCGTAATATCATCTAGGTTTATCCATGTTGTCATATGCATCCCAATTTCATTTCTTCTTACAGCAGAATAGTATTCCATTGTGTGTATATACCAAATTTTGTTTATCTATTCATTGGCTGATGGAAACTTGGGCTGGTTCCATGTTTTAGCAATTGTGAATAATGCTGCTATGAGAATCGGTGTGCAAATGTCAGTTCACATTCTTGCTTTCAGTTCTTCTGACTATATTCCTAGTAACGAGATTGCTGGATCATACAACAGTTCCATAGTCAGCTTCTTGATGAACTGCCATAACTGTCTTCCACAGAGGCTGCACCTTTTGACTTTCCCACCAACAGTGAAGGAGTGTTCATGCTTCTCCATATCCTTTCCAGCTCTTGTAGTTTTCTGTGTTTTTTTAAAATAATATCCATTCAATAAGGTGTGAAATGGTATCTCATTGTAGTTTTTGTATGCATTTCCCAAATAGCTAGTGATGTTGAGCATTTTTTCATGTGCTTTTTGGCATTTGTATTTCCTCTTCGGAGAAATGTCTAGTCGAGGCTTTTGCCCATTTTTAAAATTGAGTTGCTTGTCTTTTTATCATAGTGTTGTATGATCTCTTTATATAATATGGATATCAAATTTTTATAGGATATGTGGTTTCCAAATATTTTCTCCCAATGAGTAGGCTGGCTTTTTACTTTCTTGACAAAGTCTATTGGGGGAAAAAGTGTTTAGTTTTGGAGAGGTACCATTTATCAATTTTTTCTTTTCTTGCTTCTGCTTTGGGTGTAAGGTTTAAGAAACTAATGCCTACCACGAGATCTTGAAGATGTTTTCCTACATTTTCTTCTAGTTTTACGGTGTACCTTTAAATTTAGGTGCTTGATCCATTTTGAGTTAATTTTTGTGTAAGGTAAGAGATAAGGGTCTTCTTTCTTTGTTTTGGATATGGATATATTCAGTTCTCCCAGCACCATTTGTTGAATAGACTTCATGCCCAGGTGGGAAGGCTTAACAGCCTTGTTAAAAATTACAAGGGAGCAGATGTGGCTCAAGAGGTTGAGCACCTGCTTCCCACATGGGAGGTCCCCAGTTAGGTTCCCGGTGGCCTCCTAAAAACAAAAAAAAAAAAAGGACAACAAGCAAACAAATGAAAAAAAAACAACTAAGGGGAGTCAATGTGGCTCAGTGGCTGAGTGCTGGCTTTCCACATACGAGGTCCCAGGTTCAATTCCCAGCTCCAGTACCTAAAATAAATCACTTGGCCATAGATGTGAGGGTCTATTTCTAAGTTCTTGATTCAGTTCCATTGGTCAATCTTTCTATTTTTATGCCAGTATCATGCTGTTTTCACCATTGTTACTAAGTAATATTCTTTAAAGTCAGGAAGTCAGAGTCCTTCAACTTTGTTCTTTTTTAAGGACATTTTTGGATATTCAGGGTCCCTTACACTTCCAAATAAATTTGATAATTGGCTTTTCCTTTTCTGCAAAAAAAAGGCTGCTGGGATTTTTATTGGGATTGCATTGAATCTGTAAACCAGTTTGGGTAGAACTGACATCTTAACAATATTTAGTCTTCTAGTACAGGAAAGAAAATGTCCTTCCCTTTATTTAAGTCTTCCTTGGTTTCTTTTAGCAATGTTTTGTAGTTTTCTGAATATAGGTCCTTTATGTCCTTGGTTAAGTTTATTTCTAAATATTTGATTCGTTTAGTCACTTTATAAATGGAAGTTTTTTCTGATTTCCTCCTCAGATTGCTCATCAGTAATGCATAGAAATGTTACTGATTTTGCATATTAATCTTGTATCCTGCTTCTTTGCTGAACTCATCTATTAGTTCTAGGAGCTTTGTTGTATATTTTTTCAGGATTTTCTAGATATAGGATCATATCATCAGCAAATAGCAAAAGTTTTTCTTCTTCCTTTCCTATTTGGGTGACTTTCATTTCTTTGTCTAGCCTAATTGCTCTAGCTAGAACTTCTAGCACAATATTGAAGACAGCGGGCATCCTTGTCTTGTTGCTGATCTCAGTGGGAAAGCTTTCAGTTTTTCATCATTGAATACAATGCAGGTTGTGGGTTTTCATATATGCACTTAACCATATTGAGAAAGCTTCCTTCTATTCCTGTCTTTTGGAGTGTTTTTATCAAGAAATCATGCTGTATTTTGCCAAAAGCCTTTTCTGCATCAAACGAGAGGATCATTTGATTTTTCTTCTTCAAATTATTAATGTGGTTTAATACACTAATTTATTTTCTTGTGTTGAAAACCCTTGCATACCTGGAATAAAACCCAAATCATGGTGTATAATTCTTTTAATGTGCTTTGAGATTTGGTTTGCCAGTCTTTTGCTGAAGACTTTTGCATCTATATTCATTAGAGATATTGGTCTGTAAGTTTCTTTTTTATAAGATCTTTATCTGGTACTGGTATTACAGTAATGCTGGCTTCATAGAATGAGTTTGATAGTGTTCTTTCCTATTCAATTTTTTGGAAGAGCTTGAGCAAGAATGGTATTAGATGGTCTTTGAATGATTGGTAGAATTCACTTGTGAAGCCATCTGGTCCTGGGATTTTCATCTTTGGGAGGTTTTTGATGACTGTTTCCATCTCTTTACTTGTGATTGGTTTGTTGTTGCAGTCTTCTATTTCTTCTAGGGTCAGTGTAGGTTGTTTGTATTTCTAGGAATATGTCATCTTGTCTACAATGTCTAGTTTTTTTGGCTTACAGTTATTCATAGTATCCTCCTATGATCTCCCTTATTTCTGTTGGGTCAGTGGTAATGTCCCCCCTCTTGTTTCTGATTTTATTTACTTGCATCTTCTCTCTTTTTGTCTTTGTCAGTCTAGCTAAGTGTTTGCCAAGTTTGTTGATCTTCTCAAAGAACCAACTTTTGATTTTGTTGATACTCTTTATTGTTTGTTTTCTCTTTTTGTTGTCAATTTCATTTATTTCTGCTATGATCTTTGTATTTCTTTCCTTCAGCTTGGTTTGGGATTAGTTTGCTGTTCCTTTTCTAGTTTGTCTAGGTGTACAGTTAGGTCTTCCATTTTGGCTTTTTCTTCTTTTTTCATGTAAGCATTGAGGGCTATAAATTTCCTTCTCAGAACTGTCTTTGCAGTATCCCATAGGTTTTGATCTGTTGTGTTCTCATTGTCAGCTGTCTCAAGATATTTACTGAATTCTCTTACAATTTCTTCTTTGACCCACTGATTATGTAAGTGTTTAGTTTTATCTCCATGTTTATGAATTTTGCCTTTTCTGTTCATTATTGATTTCCAGCTTCATTCTGTTATGATCAGAGAAAGTGTTTTGTATAATTTCAGTCTTCTTAAACTTATTGAGACCTGTCTTGTGACCCAACATATGGTCTATCTTGGAGAAGGACCCATGAGCACTTGAAAAGGATGTATATCCTGCTGTTTTGGGGTGCAATGCTCTATAAACATCTGTTAGATTTAGTTCATTTATCATATTATTCAAGCTCTCTGTTTTTTCATATATCCTCTGTCCAGATGTTCTATCCAATGCTGAAAGTGGTGTATTGAAGTCTCTAACTATTGTTGTAGAGACATTTATTTTTCTCTTCAGTTTTGCCAATGTGTGTCTCATGTATCTTGGGGCACCCAGGTAGGGGCATAAATATTTATTAGAGTTATTTCTTCATGGTGAATTGCCCTTTTTATTAATATATAATGGCATTCTTCATGTCTTATCACAGTTTTGCATTTAAAATCTACTTTGCCTGATAGTATCGCTACTCCAGATCTTTTTTGGTTACTATTTGTGGAAAACACATTTTTCCAACCTTTCACTTTCAACCTGGTTGTATCCTTATGTCTAAGGTGAGTCTCTTATAGACAGCATACTGAGGGCACTTTTTTTTTTTATCCATTTATTAGTCTATGTCTTTTGATTGGGGAGTTCAAGCCATTGCCATTCAATGTTATTACTGTAAAGGCATTATTTACTATGTCCATTTTATCTATTGGCTTTCTGTTGTCATATCTTACTATTATCTTTTACTCTTTAATTTATCCTTCCTCATAATCTTCATTTCTACTCTCTTCTCCAAGTCTCTCACTCTTGTTTTGTCCTTTCATGCTGCAGCACTCCCTTTTGTATCTCTTGAAAATGGTCTTTGGTAACATACCCTTTCAGTATTTGTTTGTCTGTGATTACTTTAAAATCACCATCATATTTGAAGCACAGTTTTGATGGATACAGAATTCTTGGCTGGCAATTTTTCTCTTTCAGTACCTTAAATATATCATACCACTGTCTTCTTGCCTCTGTGGTTTCTGATAAGTGGTCAGAACTTAATCTTATTGACGTTCCCTTGTATGTCATGCTTTGTTTTTCTCTTGCTGCTTTCAGAATCCGCTATCTCTGATATTTGTCATTCTGAATAGGTGTCTTGGAGTAGGTCTATTCAGATTTATTCTGTTTGGGATGCATTGTCCTTCTTGGATATTGATATTTATGTCTTTTATAAAGGTTGGAAATTTTCAGTTATTATTTCCTCAAATATTCTTTCTGCCCCTCTTCCATTCTCTTCTCCTTCTGGCATACCAATAATGCATATGTTTGTGTGTTTCTCCTTGTCATTCAAGTCCCTGAGACCCTGCTCCATTTTTTTCCATTCTCTTCTCTTTCTGTTCTCCTGTCTTTTCCATTTCAGATGTTCAGTCCTTGATATCATTAATTCTGCCTTTGAGCAATTCAAACCTGCTGTTATGTGACTCAATTGTATTTAATATGTTTTTATTACAGAGGTTTTGAACTTACAAAACAATCATTCACGTGTGGAATTCCAATACAACACCCCCTCTAATGTATTTTTAATCTCATCCATCGTGTCTCATTACCATAAGCTCTGTTAACTTTTCTTTGCTGGCTCTCAAATTGTTCTTTTTGCTCACCCAGTGTCTTCTTAATATCCTTTCTCTCTTTAGTCATACTTTCCTTCAATTCTTTTAATTGATTTGAGAGATTTGTGTGATTATCATTGATTAGTTGTCTTAAATCCTGTATATTGTCAGGCTATTTGGATTGTTACTTTGGCTGAACCTTCTCTTTCTGTTTCTTAGTATGGATTGCAATTTTTTGCTGATGTCTAGGCATCTGAATATATGGTGAATTTACTCTGCCAATCAATTTCTTTCTCTCACCTAGTGCTATTTTTTTGTTTTATTTTTTGTTTTGTTTTGTTTTGTTTTTTTTCATGGCTCTTCTTTGATTTTTGAATCCACTTATTCTGAGTCTTTAAAATTGTCCAGCTTAATTTACCAAAATAGGACCAGGGACTCACTATTAGGGTGCAGATTTTCCCCCAGGCATTGGGACTGAAAAGAGACCTAAAAACAGTTTTTCTCCTTGTAGTTTCCTGGACAGCCAGCAGATAGTGCTTATCAGCAAAGCTTTCCATGGAGGCATTTCTTTCAACCTCCACTTGCCCACGTTTCTGGTCTGGCCAGAGCCGAGATTCAAAGCTGGCTCTGCTGGCCAAATTCATGGAAGAGAAATCACTCTTCTACCTCTGCTGCACCCTCCCTCTTCCCAGGGAGAAAGATGCCTGTTCCCCTCTCAGTTGCCTGCAGAAAGCCAAGGGTTTTATCCAGGCTGCACATCTTGAGAGTGGGGGATGGGTGCCGTTCCCAGCTGCTGCAGGGGTTTAGTAACTCAAGGTTGTCATTTTGACTTCTTCATCTCTCTGTCCCTCACCCTCCTGGGGGTTGTGCAGCACTGTCCTGTTCTGCTGACCCCCAAAGCAGGTCCCTCAACAGATTATGGTCCTTTCTCAATTGTTTTTGTGAGAGAGTTGAGCCCAGCCTGCTTACTCCAACACCATCTTCCCAGAACTCTAAAATACTGATTTAACAGTTTATGTAAAGTAAGTGAATGTAGGATTTAGAATCCATGTTTAGAATTGTGATTTGGCATTCAAACAAATGTTTAACTCTGAGTATTTGTATGTAGAAAGGAGTACCATAAATTTCATCAAAATATTATTTTGATATAAGCAGTTTATATTTTTTGATTAAAAGGGAAAATCTACCCATACTTACCTGTAATGGTTGAAATAGGTTTCTCAAAACAGCTTAAAGTTCCTTTTTCTGCTACACTAAATAGATATATCAGATAATGATGAAAGGACTTGAGATCTCCAATTATCATTGTTTTGTTCAGTTTTTCAACAAACATCTCTTCTGATTTATTATTTTCAACATCCAAAATAGTAATAAGATAATGGTGAAAAGACATAGGATATGCAGGATCCCACTGTAAATATATTTCTGTTGGAGTCACATGTGTAACTCTGAAATTTTGGGCTGATAAAGGGCCTGGGAGAAAAATGAATCAGAAAAAAGGCACGGTATTAGTGATGGGATTTGGCAGAATGAATCTCTCACTTTTCTCAGAGTTTCCAAAATTCTCTAGCTTGGAGAGAAGAGAAAGCTGAGCTTGAGTCCCAGCTCTTCCACTTTCTAGCTATACCTCCTGGGTAAGTAAACTAGTCCTTCTGATCCTTAGTTGTCTCGACTGTAAAATGGGAATTATAGTAGTAGCTGCCCTGTATATTTATTGTGAAGATTAAGTGATCTAAGGAAAGTAAAGCACTTGGCACAATGCTTGAACACACCAAGAGTTTAATAATTATTTTTATTTTCCACACCATCAAAATGGCACTTTCTGCATTCAGTATCATGTCTTTCACCTCTCCTGCCTTACCAGACTAGAAGGCAGTGACTTCTTTTTACTCACTCTTTATTCCCATCAGCACCCGAACTCAGGCACTCATCCTTGCACAGAAATATTTCCCTACTCCAAACAATCTCACCCAGTGCCAGCAATCTTCCTAATTAATCATGCTAGATTAATTTTCTTAAAATGGCCCATTGCACATATCAGTCTCAGACCCATATCTGCCAACTCCACACCACGCCCCCCATACAAATGCACACACACTAGTCTTGATTCTTTCTTAAGAAACAAGAGCTCAAGAGTTAAAATGAGACCATGTGGGTTCACATGTATTACTACTACTTAACATTGCATATTATTCTTGTCAGTTTAATTTTTATGAAGCTCAGTGTACTCTAGTTACTCCCAGGATGGTGTAAGGATTGAGTGACATATGCATATAAAATTACATTGTAAAATGAAAAGCAAATCAGAAATTATAGCCTTAATGGATTTCTACTGTTTCCAAAGTCAAATCAGCCATCTGACACAGACACACACACTTCTAAATCTGCTACCATCTGCTTCTCAAACTAATTTCAATGCCCAAAGAAAACCGCTTCTCCAGTCAATCTGCATTATTCATTTTCCACAAATGCATATCTCTACACTTTAGTTCACAACAAGTCTTTCTGCCTTCAAGGCCGAGTCTAAGCCTTGAGTTTAAGCCTTGAATCTAAGTCTAAGCCTAAGACTTCTTTCCATGAGTCTTCCCCTGCCAACCCACTCTCTGAATTCTGGTAGGCATTTATTAAATGCATCACTGATTGGGCATTTAGATCATTATATTTTGCTATGTAGTTCTATCTGCTTTTGTTCTTATTCCTTCCTAATTCTCTAACTAAATTGTAAGTTTCTTAAAGACAGGGATGCATGTCTGTTTATCTCTTTTTCTTAGAATATGCCAAAATTAGTTCCACTAAATTTTGTTGAGTATATATTATGGATGACATACCACTTCTTTAAGACACAGTTCATGCACTTGTAAGATTTATAATATAACAGGAAAGCCAAACACATAAATAGATTCTTTGTAATTTAAAATGGTAAAAGATATAGGTATACCCAGAGTGCCACAAGAAAATACTAGACCCTCAAGAAATATCCACTAATGATATGTTAAGTACTTGAAAAATAATACTTTCAGACATCTTGTAACTTACGTGTTTCTACTGTGAATATTGGACTTAAAGTAGTTTTTGCCTCCCATTCATTTATTGTGAAGAGTAAAAATCTGTATATACGGCCAGGAAACAGTTGGGTAATTGCTTTTTCTGTTGTATTTGGGTGCATGCTTTCAAAATGTTGTTCTTCTGTATAATCTAAGTAATATTTAATGATAATCTTATATCCCAGTATCAGCCACTTATTCAAATTGTTGAAGCCATTCAAATTATTCCAACTAAATACAACTTCAGTTGTTCCAACCTCCTTTATGTAGAACAGAAGGTTTTCCTGCAGAGAAGGTACTAAAAAAACATAAGGAAAAATGTTTTATATTAGCAATTATAATTCATCTCTAAAATAATAAAAGATAGTAAGAGGCATGGATATAAGAAAGAATATTAATTAAAATAATTACATTCATATTCACAAATGTATGGCAATGGAATATAACAGAAAAATCTTGCAAAGAAATAGTTTGATCCAGTTGCATTTTGCTGTAAAATACAGCAATCTGTTTCATTTCTGGGTAACAGTAGAAAAGAAAATATTTCATTTTTCTTAAGCCCATAAGATGATCCATCTGTCCATGTGAATTGGCCTTCTGTCTGAAATAAGATGAATAAATTAAGTCAATTAAAAAGAAAGTATCATCTCTTCAATACTGCATTTCAAATATTTTGATTAGTCACAAATCTATTATAAAAATTTAAAATTATTAACCACTTTAATAATATTATGGAGATTTAATTCATGATAAAGATACTGAGCTGGAGGGAGAGTTACTTTCATTCACCCATTAGACATATATCTTCAGACAAAATTGCTGAATCTTGCATTAAGCCTCCATTTTCTCATCTGTGCAATGCGTGTAATAATAGAACTTACAGCTTAAGACTGCTGTGAGGATTAGAGAGACAGTGCATATGGAGGACCCAGCACAATGCACAGAGCATTCATTAATTAAGTGCTAGTTGTTATTATTCAAAGTAAAATCAGTCATATGTATCAAGAAAGATTGCTGATACCTTCTTAACAGCTTTGCGGTTATGAGAGGTCACTGATAAACATCTAGATAGTTAAGTGGCTACAGTCCTTGAAAGAAAGGGGTAACAGGAAAAGTATAATCTTTGAGAAAGATACACCGGGATTCAAATCATATTTCTGCCACCAAATGGCTATTATTAAGCATCTAACTGCCTAACTTGGTAGAAACTAAATTTTCTCAACTGTACAATGGACATAATCATGACTACTTTGCATGGTAGTCAATGAGCTTAGAGAGTATGTATGTAAACCACTGGCCACATAACAGCACCTTAAAAAATAATGGAATTCTTACAGAAATAAGGAGCACTATGGAAAGAGGGAGTATGTCTCCATTGTGATCGTTGTGCCATCCCAGCATCAAGTAGTGATATGCTAGTGGCATGGATATGGATTACAAAGACGTGCTCCCTCCAAACGCTCTGCAAATATGTTAAAATAGTATACCCAATCCCATCAGGAAGAATAGAGGAATCTTCACTATTTCTTCAAAGGGCCTGCTTTATTACATATGTGGTGCTGCAGCTTTGAAAATAGGCAGAGCTCAGAGGCAGGATGTTCAAGTGGCTGAGGGCATGAGCACTGTTCAAAACAGACAGAGGTTCAAAGCCTGGAACTGCCTTTTGTTAGCTATGCGACCAGGATCTTTCTTAGCTCTATTTCCTCAAACAGAAAATGGAAATAGTGATAGTTTCTACCTCATAAAGCTGTTGTGGCAATTAAAAGAGGGCTACCTATTTAACCTTCCTGAACTAGAGAAGAGACTACTAATCTTTCACTCATTACGTTCCTGCTGACTGCCAGGCCCCAACAGGAAGCTGGGAATGCAATGACGAATAAGGCACAGCCTTTATCCTTGACGTCTGGTAACCAACTCACAAGGTTTTACTTAATGGACTGAACACTTTCTCAACCTACCATGGAGATTATGACCCAACAGGTGACTTTGATATCAGCCTCAGGAGACCAGCTGAATGCAGAGGTCTACAGAGTATCATGTTAAGAGCAGACTCTGTTTCAAGCCCACTGGGCAAAGCTAAACTTTCCAGGCCCTAATATCTTCATATGTTATAGAGGTAAAGCATGTAAAATAGTGCATGGCACTTAGGAGGTAATATAGGACTCGGGGACTATTAACAGGAAGTGTTTTCTGTAATGATTACATTGATGTTTCATTTATCTCCCTTATTACTTTAGCCTGAATGCAGAGGCTATATCTTAGATACATTTGAATAATTCACAGCAATCTATAGGGGGCTTTATGAGCCCCACTTTGACACACAGACACATGACCTGAACTTTATAACAGAAACCAATTACCATAACTACTGGAAGAGTAGTAGTTTAAATTAAACTGTTACTAACAATCATGCTAACGGTAGGAAACAATGGTGTATACACTAACTGATATACTTGGAAAAAGACTGGCATGCTGGGCGGGAGAGAGCTTGAAATGTCTAAAATAAGCTGTGATTTGAGGAACCTTTATTAGAACTTCATTCATTGCCTATTAAAAGATAAAGAGAAGCACAATAAGAGAATGATGAAAAATGCAGTTCAAGATTGTTAATAGTTTTTTGCTAGTGTATGCAAAGTTCCACAGAAAAACTGGTATTAAACTGATACAATTGCCTTAGGTAACTACAGATGAGCGCATTTCATGAAGAAAGGATTTATCTTTGAGAGGCAGGAAGCAAAACTAAGCGAATCATCGGGAAGAAATTATAAACTGCAAGATCTTGGGTTCTTCAACAAACGGTAACCAAAATGAAATTTCATGTACTATTCGATAGTGTTAAGAGTGTTGAAGAAAACTGCCACACACTCCTTATTTTACTGGTTTTAAATAAAATCATCAGAGGTTTCTCCATCTTTTTTACTAAAACTGAGCTTCACGAGCCTGAATGCATAGAGTGAAAGGACTAAAATGGAGAAAATTTTATTCCCTTATCCAGATTTTAGGGTTTATATTATTGTAGTGTTCACAGAGGTGAGAAATATAGGAACTGGAGCAGGTTTGGTGGGAGGGAGATGACAAATTTAGCTTTGGCAATGTTGAAGTGCCTGAGGGAAATGCCAAAAGGGATATTCAGAAGAAAATTGGATAAATGTCTGGAACTCAAAAGAGGAAAGTGGCCTATATGAATATTTGAGAATAATCATTTTAGGTGGTAAATTAAGTGAAGAAATGGATGAAATCACCTAAATGAATTTAAATGAGGTCTGGGCAAGACCAAAATTAAAGCAAAATTAGGTAAAGAAATAGATATTTACAAAAGAGGTTGAAGTGTCTATAATAACAGAAAGAGAAACACAGTGGCTGGGCTTGTGAGAAGTACTCAATAAATATTCACTGGATGAATGAGTGAGTGAATAAAAGAATGAATGAATGAACACATAAAAATGTTTTCTTTATCATAATATATGCATTTCTTTACATTTACTGACCTTTATGTCATTAAGACCAGTCCATATTATTATTTGATTCTTTGACCTGAGATGTGAAAATATAAAATTTTTTTCCTCTTCGTTTTTTATGTCCACAAGGTGTGCAGAACTTAAGAATAACTTACAATGCTGCTGAGCTATATTCCATGGCTTACTATCTTTGCTAATTCTGTAACAGTTGTTTTTTAATGCTATCCATCCTTGTGAACATGAACCTACCAAAAGAAATATGATTTGTTAAAGATTAATTCAGTAACATATCATTTCATAATTACATTTCTTAACATATATAGAAGTTACTCGTGAAAATCTGGTAGTGTTAAATGGGCACTTTCCCCATATTTCTCTCAAACCAATAAAAATGCTAAAGCTGTGATTAGTCAAGTAGTAATTATCACCCATTCAAATAGTTTTTAAAGTAGCTATAAGACTTAATTATGCAGAATTATTGTCCAATTATTACTTCATTAAAACATAACCACAGATGTTTTTCTTTCTAAATTATTTTACTTTGCCTTTCACTTCGCTTACTCTTGTACTGGTAGAGAACTTTATAAAATATATTTTCTGTTTCTTTTTATTTTAGAAAACTAGGCAATGCTTGCTAAGAATTCTGCCCTCAATCACTTGAATTCAAATGTGTTCACCTTCCAGAAAAGAGCTGGACTGGCTTCTTAGCTTTTTTCTCCAAGATTGTAGGCCATAGAAAAACTAGGGAAACTATCAGTCTGTTCAGAGTAAATATTGCACATCAGCTCATGCTGATACACCTCACCAGTGCCTCAAACTCACATGAGAAAGATCTTTTGAAGAAACTGTTGTTTTGTTTTTTCACAGGGCAAAGAGGGGATAAGGAAGAGGGGATGCTTTAATTACCTTACTGTCTTTTTCTTTCTATTCAACTGCTCTCTACTTCACTTGTATAACATAAATTGTGATTTATAGTACTATTTGTAGCAGGGTATTAAAATGGAACTCTGAGCCCATCAGAGTGCACTCTTTCATCAGCCATCTATGACTTTGCCCTTTTCTCTTTCCCCTGTTCCCAACATGTGGAGGAAGGAGGTAGAACTAGGAGGACTCAAAAAATAGAACACATCTTTCTCTCCCCTATCCCACCATCTATCCCCATACTTGGAGCATTCCAGGCATCAGTCAGGTCTGAGCAATAATGAGCAGAGAAGAAACTAGAAAGAGGAAAAGAGACTGATATGTTCATATTAGACTACAACGGACATTTTAATACCTGGAAATAAGGCTGCTAATTATACCTTAAAGTCACCTAAAAAGCTATGGAACCTACATGAACAATTGCTAGAGTTAAGGAAATAAGAATCTGCTTGGTATAGTTAAGAGGACTGTGCTTATTCATTCACAAATGGTTTACAGTGCTTAAAATTTGGTTAGGTCATTTTTAAAGAGCATAATAAAACTGCCAAATGAGATAAAATACATAATAAATACATTAATTATAATGAAACAAATATCTATATACCTGTTTCAACTTGAATATCCAATCTCTGAAATATATTTATAAAATCCAAATGCAACTGTTTAAAATCAAACGTAAAAGTATATAAGGTTGCAGATTTCAAATTACCCCACTCATAAACCATAACATTATTTTGCATAATTTGTGACGAATTATGAAGAGATATTGACACAGAAAAGTCATTGAAAGGCAGCATACTCCAGTTAAAAGAAACACTTGTACTGGTTGCTATTGTTTTAATATTTCTAGCTGAGATTCCACCTAAAAAATCAGACAGAATAATTATTGTTCACTCAAATTAAACTAAATAAACTCACATAATACTGAATCACAAAGGATTTACTACAATGGGAAAATATTTTCACCCATGAAATAGTTTCTAGACCACATGAAAGTTTCTTGCACTCTACATAGAGTGAATGAACAAAATTAGAAATCCATACTCTATTATTTTCTAGATGATCTGGATGACATGTAACATTTTCACCATGCCTATCTATTAATATTAGTATACATCAAGTGGTAAAACTAAAAATCTTATTTTTACCTTGGTTTATAATTTCATTTAAATTCAATTCTAAAATTTACATTATATTTTAAAAAACAACAACAACAAAATATTACTATCCTGACATAATAGCAGACTACCATTATATAGCTGTTAATCACTGTAAAATTCAAATTATCTGGAAATAAAAATTTTTGCCTTTCATCATTAGGCCATATATTTGAAAAGCACATACAAATTACTTACAGGTTTTAAATGACTTTTCACTTAAAATCTTTCCATGTGTTATGGACTGTATAATGATGTGATAGTCTTCATTTTCCTCTAGCGTTATTGTTTTCTGAAGCTTTTGTGGGTCTGCAAGAATGCTTTTGACATTCTATAAATAATTAGATTCATCTGATTGATAAATGTTTATTGAAAATTAACTCTGTGTCAGATGCATTAATAAAAAGTTTGACTTTTATGTACATCCTTCACAATAGGCAGTTTTTCAATATGGAACATGAACGTATATAAACTATTTACTTTTACATAAATGAGATTACTTTTTAAATAATTACTTTCTAGGTAGTATATGAATACTATAAAGGAAAATACATAGCATTCCTATGAGCAATTTTAAATATTAATGTGATCAACTACTTGGAAGATTCTATTTCATAAAATGCTAACATTTTATATATTAATAAAATAAAACCAAGAAACTCAAATAGCTATTAAATTTCTACTTATAATGTGGCATTTAGTTAAAACAAATTTACATTAGGCTTACTTTTTATAAGAAACAGAAAAAGGTGCCTTACTTTTTGAGTAAAATCATTAGCAAGATGATATTTTAAAAAATAAAATTCAGGATGTCCTCCCTTAGGAAATTCATTCCATTCAATAAAAACTGTGGTTGTTTGTTTATTCATTCGTACATAATGGAAACTTTTTGAGATCTTAAATGAGAAAGAAAAGTAATTATTAAAAAAATAATGAAAGTGTATTATTGATGATTATTTTATAAGCAAATTTACAAAAATTAAACCTAAACTATGACCATTTTAATTGAAAAACACTTCAGCAATATCAGTAACTATGCGTGAGTTAAATAGCATCCATTTGGATACTCTAATCAGCTATTAGAATGCTTTTGAGAATGACACAAGGCCAATTAAATGAGTATGGAAATTTAAGACCCATGTTTCTCAAATCATGAATCACTGGTTTCCTGGGGAAAAGGAGAAGGAAGATACTCCAAGACACAGGAAAAGGCAGCACATGCTCCTAACATGTTGACTGTTCACCTAATGATAATGGCACACAAAATTGATTTACTCTACAGATATTTTTAACAATACATTTGCAATGAAAGCAAGTTTGAGTGCAAAATGTTTGACTCTGAGTCATTTCAGATCCTTGGTTCATTTACATGCAAAGAAATTTTAGCAACTGAGGTAAAAATAGATAGACCACAGGATCAAAGGCCCTTTTCTGTTTCCTATAGTTGACACTAAAGAATAAAACTCTCAGAAGAACAATATATTTATCAAAATTTCTACGAAAAACAATTTTAAAATTCCCTCCACTCTATTTCTTTAACCTAATTGTGATCTCTCTCTCCACTGATTACTCCCAACACAATTTGTAAAGCAGTGAAAACAAATATGCTTTATATGTACATATTTGTGCAAGTGTATATGCTGAACATATTGTAACACCTAGGAAAGAAAAAATTTCTTAGGTATTACATTTAATATTTAGCATCAATTCCCTTCAATTTATCCCACATTTTCCAAAACGCAAGACTCAATGCAGTACTATTTTGCCCATTAACTAATCAGAGATCTGGAAACATTTTCATGTCTATTTCCAACTGGTAATTTAAAGCATTATTTTTTGTACTAACAAAAATTTTAGTCAGCACTTCAAACTACACCTCCAGAACTCTAAAAGATATGATGAACTCTCTCAGCTCTAAATGATTACAAAGGGCATGCATAATTTTTTAACTGCACAAAAATGTATATTTAAAAAAATTTAGATGATATAATTTTTAAGGATTATTTGCTTTTAACTTTCTTCACTGAGGTATCAACTTAAAATATGTACAGTACTACTATAATACAGGTGTTAAATGTAAATTTTATCAAAAAGTTTATTGCATGAATATCACAAATTATATAAGTATGTTTAAAATGATATAGGCATGTTTTACCACAGAAAGAAGTATGAGTTTTTTTAAATCAAATAGGCATCTTAAATATTAGTTTATAGCTTTTTAATTATTTATTATCAAAGATGATGGAAATCTCTAAGCTTATTATTTTTATAACAAATCCAGGCTTACAAAGTTTGAACATTTTCTGGTATCTCAAAAAGGGCACACTCAAAATTGTCTTACCTTAACAACATATTGTAACCAGAGCAGCAGAATAACTGATTTCTCCATCTGGAAAGCAAAGAGTATTCAGTTCAATTAGCTTCCAAACTGAGCTATTGTATATTCTTTATATATATGTATGTAACTTTAATATCATGTATTTTCAATTTAGACTGGCTACTCATTAAATTAAATGCTAAGGTGTTTAATAGGGAGAAGTTGCATATTATTCTCCATGTAATAAACTTAGAAACATTGGTACTTCCCAATGAATGGCAAAAGTAGCAGCTTCTTTAAATTGCTATAATTAAATATAAAGGAGGTATTAAAAATAAAATGAATTATCAGTCAATTACACAAAATTACATTGCACTGTGAGACCATTAACCTTAATTGATAGAAATCTGGAACACTTACACATTGCTACTTCACTGGAAATAATTCCTCACAGTTTAAAATTACACCATCGTTATAAAAATTATTTCAAAATACCATCTGTGACATTGAAATTTAAATGGGCAAAAAACATTCTATAGTCGTTTCAACTCTATTTTTGAAATGTATTCATCTAAAGAGCTTGTGTAACATTTCCTAGGTACCCCGAATCCCTGGAAACCTAAGAACTTTTACATTCAACTTAAGATATAAGGAAAAAATAAATACCCCTCTATTACATGTGTGTGTGTGTGTGCGTGTTTGTAAAACTGAGATTACCATTTCTCCGGGATCAATTTTAAAGTTCTCTATTGCAAGTTTTTTTTCCTTTTAGAAAAAAATCCTCTTTAGTTCTTATTAAGCAGGTGTTCACCTCAGAGAAAATGCAACCTCGTTAAAAAAAACAAACAAACAAACAAAAAAACCCTCCTAATCACCTAATCATTAAATCTACAGACTCCTCCACAAAAGCTTTAAATTGCCCGTTTTGCTCAGCAATCTGATGTAACCCCAAGTCACAGCGTTTACAGGGAGAAATACACAAAGCAGCTGTCCGTGGGGCAGTGTTGTAGAAATAGTCCAGGGGAGCCAACATTTGAACGATGGAGAAAGAGACAGATTATGAAGGAAGGGACTGAGACTTTAAGAATGGTTACACCAGTGGGGAAAGAAGGAAAAAGCAGAGAACTAGGAGAAGACAGTCTAAGCGCCCGGGAAGTACCGACGCAGAGCCGAGCTTCCCAGCAACCCCGATCCCCCCATAACCTGACCCAAACCAAAGCAGCCAAAGCGCGGCGCTTTGCAAGTTGGGCGCTCTCTTTAAAAGAGCGCCGGCGGCCCAGGCAGGAAAGACGCGGGGCCCATCAGCCCGGGCCTCAGGGGTGCAGCGCACCTCTCTGCCTGCTTGCTGCTTCCTCTTCCAGGCTTCTCTCCTTTCACCGTAGATATGACCCTTTTCCCTCAGGCCAGCTGTGCCCTTTGCCCTCTGTTGGGTTAATTAAGTGGAGATCTCCATGGAGACGGGAATCCGCGGGAACGAGGAAAGTGGGAGGCGAGTTCTCAAACACTGGCATGTGGAGGAGAATTACACTCTCAAGGAAGAAGGGAGGAAAGAGTAGGGCGAAGAAGGAGAACTCGAAAGGGAAACATTGGCATCTCATGAAAAAGAAAGAGAAGTCGGCCATGTGACTGTGAAAAGTCCTGGCTGTGCAGTTCAGGGTTAAGTTCATGCACGTGGCTATGTAGAAAGCCACGTTCTTTCATTGTCAACATGGGTTTTTTTCTACTTGTGTATTTGTTTGTTTTTGGGTTTTTTGTTTTTTCGCCTGCAGTATTCCACAGTATTGATTGAACACTTCCTCCTGCCTGAAATCCTTTCCTCAGTTACCTTACCTGGCATCACCTTCTGCTAGTTTTTCTACCTCAGGAATCTCTTCTGCATCTTCTCAGTCCACATGTCAGTCTCCTTCGACATTTTAGGGCTTAAAAGTTGATATGATCCACGGTCCCCTCCTTGAGTTCTGGGCTACTTCATTCTCTTTTGTGATTTCAATTAAATTCAAGCTTCTGATCACTCACTTCCTCTTGGATTGCATTACTTTCCAGGACCTCAGAGCAGTATTTACAGCTGCTTCCTGGTCATCTCCACATGGATGCTGCCCACAGACAACTCAAAACTCTCTTTCCAAAATTAAATTCATGAACTTCCCTCTCCCAGCTCTTCTTGAACAGAGAACAATTCACCCAGCTGACCAAAGAAAAACTCATCAACTGCATCCCCAAATCCTTTTCCTCACCACCCAAGGCCAATTTTTCCTCAAAGTCTCTTTGATCTTATTTCTAAAACATCTCTTACAGCAATGACTTCTTCTCTGTTCCCACTACCATTGATATAATTGAAAACTGTAAGCATCTCTTCTTGGCAGGGCAATGTCGTAACAGTTCAGATCCTATTGCTCCACTTACTAGCTGACATCTCTCTGAAAAGCGGATTGTGGTGAGGATTAAGTGAAAGTTGGACTTGTTGGATGCTTAGTAGAGTATAAACACCTAATAGAATGGCAGCTATTATTGGTTCACAGTGTTACTGCCAATAAACTCAACTGGACTTTGTCTCCCTCTTTGGATCCCTCCAGTCTTTCCTATACACTGTTAGCCAATGTGATTTTTCTGAGGCACATGCATCATCATGTGTATGGGATGATTGCTTAACAGCCTATTCTGACTCTTTCACACCTACAATGTACTTCTACCCAAATTCACTTCCAAACTTCATCTCTCTCTTCTCCTTGAGACCCTAACTTACATCCTTTGTGAAGTAACAGGCCATAAACATTTGCACCTGTTTTCCTATAGAACTTTGTTTATATTTCTATTGTAGTATAAAAATTTACTTTTTATGCATTTATGTCAACTACATTAGTTGGCAAAGATGGGGTCTTAATCTGAGCACTGTGTCTGGCAGAGTTGTAGATGTGACCATATTTATGTTGTTTTAATTCTTGCAAAAAAACTCTTAGGTCTTGCCTATCGTTATCCCTTAAAAGTGGAAAGTTGCAAGGCAGTGTATCGCAAAATGATTTCACTGCCATTGAATTAGCTTTGAGAAATATGATCAAATTAAAAATCCATTGAGTGAATTGAATAATACTTATATAGGTATATTGATATATATATTAATATGGTTCCTTTTGCCTTCCGTTTGCTTGGCAAACAATGGCATTTTTAATAAGCAGCCATAATTATCTGATCATAGTCTGTAGTTTACATCAGTCTCTGCTAGGTCAATAAACTTGATGGCAAGTTAATTGATAGGGTTTCCCTGACCAAATGCAAAAAGCTCTTCTTCGAAGAGAAGTCCCCTGAAATAGTGTGGCCTTGTTTCTGGCTCTAGTAACTTTGATACAGAGAAATTAAGTAAAAGATTCAAGAAAAGTATGTCTTTACTTGTGAAAGAAGGAAAAATATAGTATTAATACACTTCTAGTATGTTTATTCTTAAATAAAATAATTTATTTTCAGATGGAGAAACACATCCCAAAGCCATTTTGGCAATGGAGGTCATTATCCTATAAAAGAGCTCCTTATTAGGAAATACACTTTTTTGAGGTCATAACATCTTTACAACAGAAGACTTTGTCTCTGGTAGAAACATGACAAATACATATATAAGCATAATACCTTCTTCCCCATCTTCAACTTCCAATTATCCACTCATTCAACAAATATTACCTAATGTGCTAAGCACAGTACTAGGCAAGGAGGTATAGCAACAAATGAGGTTGGCCCTTGCATCCATGGAACTTAAATTCTAGTAATGGAATGGCTGAGTGATGTACACTCTAATTCTGTACACAACTTGCACCCTTTTGTTCCTGTTGTTACTACCTAAAATCAGACCCTCTTTCCTTTAATCAGGGCTCCTGGCTTCTTTCTAGAATGATACTAACAGGTCCCCCTATCTCAACCTTTTCCTTACTTTGATCCATTTTCAACTATCTCCAGATTAATCTTCATAAAGTTCAGCTCTGACAATGTCATTCTCCTGCTCAAACTGTCTTCAATGGGTCACTGGCCATTGAGATCCTCCACAAATAAAGTCCTTCATACATTTCCAGTTCACTCTGTTTTCCCCCTGGATAGTTCCCCTCCTATTTCACCTTTGTTCATGAAACTTTTCCTGGGTACCCCTCACAAGAGTTCTTAGTTCCCTCTCCTGTGCTTCTGTGGCACTTAGTGCCACTAATGGCTCACTTGTAGATTCTACTTTATTAAGAAATTATATGTGGGCATCTTAGCATCTCTACCAGATTGTACGCCCCCAAAGGCAAGACTTTTGTCCTATTGCTCTTCATATTACCCACAGAGTCTAACACAATATCTTACATAGGAGGCATTCAAGAAATGTTTCTTGAATAAATCTTTGTCTAAGGAATATATTATAAAATTCTGCCCGTCTCCATTTTTTCAGGTAACACTTGGGACTTACTGCATTGTGAAAGAATAAAATCGGTTTGGAATCAGCAAATAAAATTTTACCCTGTCATGTCACTCTGGAAAAACTCCTGAATGATTAGCAAGGTTACTGTAACCTGCCATTATGAAGCATAGTTTTGCTCTGAAGTCTGCATCTTTTATCTTTTTCAGAGACCTTTGCAATATACATGTCTATCTGTCTTTCCTGATGCTTTATCATTTAGGGTACCAAGAGCGATCACATTCCAGAATGTAGAAACGTGTTCTGTTTTAAGTTTAAAATGGAACAGTGATTAAGAGTAGAAGACCAACATAAAAAAATTCCTTCCTTAAATCTTCCAATGTGGATTAATTAGTGGTACTTTTTTTTTCCTTACTTATATCATTATGTTTGGTGTTCTTGCAGGTCTTTTTAAATGTCTTCTTTCAAAGAAAATATTTTACTCAAAATTTTCTTTAAAAAAATAACACTTTCATAAGCTTATATGTAATCAAAGTGAGCCAGATTTCTGTCACTACTTAGGGGAAAGCCATTGTTGCTATAGAATTCATAAGCTTTATTTTACTGGCAGAAAAAAATAAAAGATGGACTAGCAGTACTTTTTGCATCCATATTTGGTTTCTTAAATGTAATGCCAAAAAAGAAAAAGAAAATATTTTTTTAGTTCTGAAACTGGATTGGCCTTTTCTAAAATGTAAATTTTCCTAAAATGTTTTTTTTAAATCTTTTTTTGTATTCATTTATAGAGCATATAAAATAATTATTGCACAGATATTTTTTGAAAAGCTTTTTAATCATCTGGAGTAATCTTTTATTTACTTTCAGTAAATATGATTTGTTTAATAAAGTATTACTGGTTGCATTTGAGAATCCAAGATTAAAATGTGAATTTATCTATATCCATTGGTGTGGACTAAAGTGTAAATGTAATGTTGAGAAATAGGACTAAACAAAAGGATTTTCATCTCTGGGGTGAGGTGGTTGCAAAGCAATTCACAGTCCTGGCCCACTAAGTTTATGGCTTTCCTGCTAGATTTGTTAAAAGTATGCTAGGAAGGCTGGGAATTTACTTCTAAAAGAGATTATCAGCACATTTCACAATTTAATTAATGAATTCAGTTCAGTAAACATTTACTGAGAGACTTTGGTAAAGAAAGCATCTTAGATGGAGGGACAGGGAAGGAGATAGAAAGTAAAATCCTGTCTGACTGGCAAGGGTGATATATAAGAAGAGGAAAATTCATTATCCTTACACCCTGTGAAGCCGGAGAAAAAGAGGAGAATAGAGGATGACAGAGCTCTATGAGTGCTGGGTGGGCATCAGTCTTAGTTTCCTTTAAACTTAACTTTCATAATATCACACCTGAGTTAGGGAAATCACAAACTCCTGTTAAGAGGCCTGACCCAGACATCACAAAATCACACTAAGTGGCCCTCCTGACTTCCTTTTCTACTGTGTGCCCCACACATAACAGTGGGGGTAATGTTATGTCTAATGAAAAGGCCTGACCAGATGCTAAACCCAGAAACCAGGAACAGGCAACCCTAGGTGCTTATCAGAACAGGAATTCTCTGTGGCAGGGCCCCCACTCTCCAAGGTGGATAAAAATTACACTCAAACAGTATAGAGCTGTCTCTCTTCTCCAATGCAAGGGGGGGCATGCAGAGCTGCCATCTACCAACCCCAACCTGGAGCAGTTTGGGGCCACCCTTGGAAACCCCTGCTCCATTGGACTCTTTGTACCGTGTAAGTGACAAGATTTTTACCCTTCTGGAGTCTTTACATTATGCAAGTAATAAAGGGATCATTTGCTGAAAGTATTAGTTGTGCCCTGAATCTGTTTCCATGGTGCATCACAGTAGAAAGTCACTCCACAAACCGTCATACATTATGTGCTTAATAAATATTTGTGTGAGGAATAAGTAGGCAATAGCTATGTGGGGATGAACTTAGTAGAACTGATGCTTTCTACCCTAAGCACATCTCATCAAATCTTAAAATTTATTCTCCTGAACCTCCTACAAAGTTCATATTATTTATCTCAAGCAATTTTATGGAAAATGGAAGTTTTCCGTTGGTGAACCTTAGGGAAAAAATCTGAGAAAAAATGATACAATAGCAAAATTATAAAGTACGCTATAAAGGAGTTTCCTAGATAAACATTCATGTTTATCATCCATACAGGAACAGTTCAAATCAAACGGGAAAAAAAGAGAAACGATTCATTATGTTACATTGCTGCCTGAATTAATTCATAAACTTTTGTTCTATCAGTAAGTTCTAGTTTTGTCCTTAATCTGGGCATTCTTCCCAGGCAATTAAAACCAAGATTTGAAAATGATAAGCTGATGTATTTAACATTATGAAATTTACCTTTATCATTTATTTTAAAATGTAATTTTATTAATTTTATTGATAAAAACAAAATTTAGAAAAAAATGGAATATTAAAAAATGTAAATGAGCTTGATACAACTTTAAATTTTTAAAGTACCAAATGGAGCATAATAAGGACAAGGATAGAGAGTCACATTTTAAAAAGAAAAACCAAATCCTATGCATAAGGTAAGGCCTCCACTTAGTGAATTGACTAAATGTGCTTATAATTGAAAATATGAGTCATAGTAGCTACTTTCATAGTAACCTCAACTTGTACAAAACTTCTGAAAGCAATTAAGTCATACAAGATTTTCTATGTAGCAAAATTAAGTGTAAAAGGACTTACTTGTTATAGCAATTTTAATATTTCATAAATATATATTTACAACCAACTATATGCCAGATATTCTGTTATGTACTAAGAGGAAAATAATATTAATAATAATAGTAACAGCTAATATTTTCTGAGTGCCTATTATGAGCCTATTAAGAGTTTTACATGCATTATCTACTTTACAAATGAGAAAAATGAAGCTTAGAAAAATTCAGGTCTTTCCCTAGTCTCACTTTCAAGGAATTTACAATACAGTGGGGAATTCAACACGTAAACAATGATTATGCATCTATAATCAGCGTTTCTGAAGGGACCCTAGTAACTGCAGGCTGATGAGTTATGAATAAAAACAAGATGATATCCTCTAAAGGGTGGGATTTTTCTACATTGAAAGTTACTGATTCATCTCCAAACTTAACGAATAACTTTCCAACCCATAGAGATTAGGATTTGGGAATAAAACCACATTAATTAGATTATGGGCTGGTAATGAGAGAGGCAAGTATTAGACACACTGACTCAGCATTTTCTCTTAGTAATTGGCAGTTCCATATACTGCATTTTCTCACTATTATCTCCAATGTCCAGTCATTTTCACAAGATTCAGAGAAACCAAAAACAGTGCATTGTCAAAAAAAATAGAAATCTAATTTCTAATCTATAAGAAAGGCAACAATATCCTGTAAAGAAGACCCACCTTATTGTTGATACTTGAGAGTTAAAATGAGCATGTAAACCAGGAGAAGCTGTACAATGTTTTTTTTTTTTGTTTTTTTTTTTTATTGTTTTCAAAAAGCGTTTAAGTTCTTGGGAAATACAATTAAAGGGAACCATCATGGGATAGGAAATGTTTTGTCACGGAGAGAAAACCAGCTCAGAGACTCTCGAAAGGCATTGATAACTAGCCAGCACAACACCAGTGGTGGTGTCCCCTGTGGATCATTGTTGGGAACAGTCTATAAATGATCTGGAAGAGAGAAGATAGTAAAGTCTGTGAGTTAGTAATGGACAATAAGCTATTCTGGCAAGTGGTATCCTAAGTAGCTGGATATAACATCACAATGCTATGAAAAGAAAAGGCAAAGTGGAAATTAAGAAGCATGGCATGACATGGTAGAATGTATGGACCTTGAGAGTAAACCCGAGATGAATACCAGCTCTAACATTTACTAGCTGCATTGGACATCTATGTGTTTTGGCCACCCAGAATTGCCACTGTCCTCTGGGATCAGCAACCACTTATACTTAGGGACAACTCTCCCTCAAATTCTAATCATGTGGTTGGTACTACCACAGTCGTTTTATCCCCACAGCCCTCATCATATGGATGAGCAAAGGTCCTGGCTGCTCCCAGCATATTACTCTATCACCCTACCATAGGCATAATTTTTTTTGCTTCCTTTGCAAAATCTTATAGACTTTGCAAAATCTTATAGACATTTTATATAATGTTGATATTTTAATCTCTGAGTCTGTACTGTTCTAAAAAAAGGTGAGAAGGCTGAGTGCAAAAACTATACTGGATGATATTATAAAACATGTAGTTCTTGTCATAGAAAGAAAAGAGTATAACAAATAAATACTCATCACAGATGAAAAGAAAATAAAGTGTCCTATTTACATGCCACGTAAACATGAAGTGTAAGCAGGTTATTTTAACCAATTCAAGTTGCTGAATGGGGCCGTTTTTTGACATCAACATATATAAACTGTATTCCTTTTTAATATGTTCTAATTATTAAAGTATGAGAAACAGTTATCAAGGTGGCTAATCTAAAAAAGTTAGTGGAAGCTTTTTTTAAAAATACAAACATCATTCAATGAAAATATGAGCCACAAATTCCACATGAATTACAATGTAGCCTTCCTTTGCTAAGATAACCAATTTACTCTCGTCTACATAGTGTGAAAATACTTATTGTTTGAGATTGATAATATCGAAAATAGCTAATCCTAAAGAAAGAACATGAAGAATAAGTAAAATTGTGTATACAGGCAGTGCTTAAGTAGTAAAATATATAGTTTGGGGCAATTATGTCTTTTTAATCTACCTGCGAAATTACTGTTTCCCCAAACACCTCACTCTCTCTTCAAAAATTAAACTAAACAAATGAACAAAAAAACACAAAATCAATTTTATTTAGATTCCAAAATTTAAAAAAACTTGCTAATTGAAGAGAATTTGTAAAATGTATACAAGGACAAAGACAATAAATTCACCTGTCATCCCATAATCCCACCAGCCCCAAACAGTCAGTGTTGAACATATTTATGTGTTTCTTTCTAAAATATTTCCTGTGCCATGTGCATATACATATTTTAAAGAGATTGGAATAATGTTTTTTACATATAAACAATCATGCATAAAGTGCAGAATTTCCATACATCACCCCTCCACCAATACTTACCATTGTTGTGGGACAATTGTTACAGATTATGAAAGAACATGTTCAAAATATTACTACTAACTATGGTCTATAACTTAAACTTGGAATATTCAGAATAATATAGTTTAATATCTTGTTTTTCTTTCACAAAAAATTTTGTCTCAGAAAAGAATCTTCGAAAATATGGCTTTGAATTATGCATAGCAGCTCAAGTTCTAAATGTCACATAGTATATTTAACTATAACAAAATCTTAGATTTGTAGAATACTTAAATTGTTTTCAAATTTTGAGTACCATAAAAATGTTAAATGAATTTTCCAGTTTTAAATGGTATATCATTAGTACTACCTAACCTATTCTTGCCTAATGTTTCTCTGAACATTGAAGAAACAGAAAAAAAAAAAAAAATAGAAAAAGAAAAACAAAATTTCACAAACTAAAATTTTTTTAACAAAACGAAACTTATTTCAGAAGAAAATATCTGTTAGTTATAATTGACAAAAGTCTGCCAGAAAAAGAGAAAGGAGATAGATTTTATCTTCCCCATTTCCAATCCTTAACTCAAAGTTTTTGGACCTGTTCCTACCGGAAACTTGGCAGCTACTATATTAATACAGAGCTGCATCTATCAGAGGTAGCTCAAGTTTTTTCCACCCAATTCCAACTACATCCCTTCTTTTTTTATTCAGATATAGAAGGACTCAGGAAATAACATGTTTTGGCAGCAGCCAATTGTATTTTAGGAGTTGGCCACCACAAGTTAAACATTATAGATGAGGACAGAGACAGGGAGAAAAAGTATCTCTGCAGGAAGACAATTTCAGTTTTTCAAAAATGTTGACAGTTTGGAATATGAAGTGAGGTACGAAAATGTACCACCTCTGTATAATTACCAAGCATTAGGAAATACCAGCTGTAATGAGATGGTATGAAAATAGAAATTTCACCATTCCTCAAGTGATAATAGAGTATGACCAACAATAATCTAGTTACCTTAATCATTAATAAATAGCATAAGTGAAGAAGAAATAAGCCATGGGATCTATGGAGAAATATTACAAAGCAAAGGAAGAGAATATACTGAAAAATGAGGGGAGAACCAGACCAATTAGTATAAGTTCTTTGTCACAAAATTCGGGAAAGAGTTAGGAAAGTTTTTGGTTTTCTTTAGAGTGCAAAAAGACATGTCTTGTATGAAGCTGCAGAAAAATATTGAGAGTAGAAACAGTCTGATATGAATAGAAAACAGTCTGAGGCCAAATATGGATGAAATTAAAGAAGACTTAGATAAGAAATATATTCAAGGAAACTAAAAAGGTAATGGCAGAATTACAATCTACATTGACGGAAGTACAGAAGATATGACTAATTTTTAAGGGAAAAAAAAAACCTGAAAATCTCTACAATTATGCAGAGTAACCTAACAAAGAGTAGAAGAAATATGCGAGAAAATGTCATAGGTATGCATTAAAACATGTACATAATTAATGTTCCTGAATGTAAACACAGATTAACTGAAACAAAAACATATCAAAGAAAACTATACTGGTAATAGAAAAAATGTTGTATATTGTGAAAAAGAATTGTGTGAAAAATGAAAGATTTCAAAGTATTCTTAAAAATATCAATGAATAGAGAACAATAGCATTGAATTCAATGCTTGAGGGAAAATTTCATAAGCAACAATTCAAAAGAAAAAATATATTTATAATGGAACCAAAAATAAGATAGAATCAGACTTTTCTTTTGCAGCACTAAGTGTTCAAACACAATGAAGCAATGTATACACTTTTGAAAGCAAACTATGATCTTGAATTTTTATACCCAGCAAATATATGTCAAGTCCTTTCTGTGTGCTAACACTCTACTAAGTGCTGTACATGAATTATCTCCTTTATCACCATGCTAATCCTATGAGAAATGTGATGTGGAAAATTGTTATTTACTTAGATTTACATAGAAAAGGATGGTGTAAGGATTTAAATTTATGCCTAGTTAGTCTGAGAGCCTGTGACTTTAACTATCATAATATGCTGTGAGTGAAACCTTAGAAAGTATACAAGATATGCACCTGTCTAGAGAAAAATTACCTGAAGACATATATCAAGAACTCAAGAAATAAAACAAACAATTTAATAATGGAAATGTTAGGGCTATAGTTAATTCATACATAGAACTATTAAATATTATGTATGTGTTGAATATATATTTTTAAAATAAAATATATACAAATATATACAGTATAACATAATTTTTATTAAGTAAAATTAGTAAATTTACAAAACAGATGTGCATAACATCATACAAGATTCCCATGCACCTCCCCATCACCAACACTTTACATTGCTGTGAAACATTTTTTACAAACTATGAAAGAACATCTTCAAAATATTCCTACTAACTATAGCCTATATCTTATATTTGGTGTATTTTATCCCAACCCACCCAAGTATTAACACCTTATATTAGTATTGTATATTTGTTATTGTTCAGGAGAAAACGTTCTCATATTTGTTCTGTTAGCCAAAATCTATCATCCACCACTGGATTCCCAGTGTTATACAATCCCATGCTTTGTACAATCAATTCAAAGTGTACACTCAGTGGCTTTCATTTTCATCACAGAGTTCTACTATCACTTTAGTCAATTTTAGAATGTTTTCATTACTCCAAAAGGAAAAATCACATACCCCCTTATACCCCCCTATTGTTGTCTCTTAGTATTGAAAAAATATCTTCTTGCCAAGCCTGCAAACTATTACAATATTACTGTTAACTATCATCTGTAGTTACATTAGATGTAATTTTTCCATGTATCACCATATTCTTAGCACTTTGTAAAAGAAGAGCATTCCTATATTTATGCTATGAACCAAAGTCTTCATCCACCAAGGAAATCACTGTTATCGTAGATTGTTCTCTAGTTTCCTTCCAATAAACCTTTACTTTCACATACTACCCCATTCAGCCACAATCACATTTATAAATCACAATATTAGTTATACTCATTATAATGTGTTACTTTCAATTCTATTCATTTCCACACTTTTATAATTAACATTATCAATAATGCTACATACATTAAGCATCATCTCCCATTCTCAACCCATTTTCTATTACCTAGTAACGTATACTCTAGAGTTTACCTCTCTGTGTGTTTACTCACCCTATTTAGTTCATATTAGCGAGACCATACAATATTTGTCCTTATGTGTCTGGCTTATTTCAATTAACATAATATCCTCTAGTTTTTCCATGTCCTCATATGCATCCCGATTTCCCTTCTTCTTTAGCTTAATAGTATTCCATTATGTGTATATAGCACATTTTGTTTATCCATTCATCAGTTGATGCACATTTGGGCTGGTTCCATATTTGAGTATTTGTGAATAATGCTGCTATGAACATCCATATGCAAATGTCAGTTCACATCCTTCCTTTCAGTTCTTCTGAATATATTCCTAGTAACAGGATTGCTGGATCATACAGCAGTTCTATATTCAGTTTCTTGAGGTACTGCCAAACTGTCTTTCACAGAGGCTGCACCATTCTACACTCCCACCAAGTGGAGTGTTCCTGTTTCCAAGCCTTGTAGTTTTCTGTGTTTTTTAATAATGGCCATTCTATAAGGTGTGAAATGGTATCTCAGCATAGTTTTTATCTGCATTTCCCTAACTTCTAGTCATGTTAAGCATAATTTCATGTGGTTTTTAGCCATTTGCATTTCCTCTTTGGAGAAATGTCTATTCAAGTCTTTTGCCCATTTTTTTAATTGGGCTGCTTGCCTTTTTATCATTGAGTTTTAAATAACATGGATATCAAACCCTTATTGGATATGTGGTTTCAAAATATTTTCTCCCAATGAGTAGGCTGCCTTTTTACTTTCTTGACAAAGACTTTTGAAGAACAAAACTGTTTAATTTTGAGGAGGTTCCATTTATCTATTTTTTCTTTCTTTGCTCCTGCTTTGGGGTAAGGCTTAAGAAACTACCTCCTACTACATGATCCTAAAGATGTTTTCCTATATTATTCAAGGAGTTTTTATAGTTGTAGGTTCTATATTTCAGTCCTTGATCCATTTTGAGTTAATTTTTGTGTAAGGTGTGAGATGAGGGTCCTCTTTCTTTCTTTTGGATACGGGTATCGAGTTCTCCCAGCACCATTTGTTGAATAGACTGTTCTGGCCCAGCTGGGTGGGTTTGACAGCCTTGTGAAAAATCACTTGATCATAGATGTGAGGATCTATTTCTGAGTTTTCAATTTGGTTCCATACGTCAATCTGTCCATCTTTATGCCAGTACCATGCTGTTTTTATTACTATAGCTAAGTAATATGCTTTAAAGTCAGGAAGTGAGCGTTCTCCAACTTCATTCTTTTTAAAAACATTTTTGGCTATTTGAGGCCCCTTACCCTTCCAAATGAATTTGATAACCAGATTTTTCATATTTGCAAAAAAGTCTGTTGGGAATTTTGTTGGGATTGCATTGAATATTTAGAACAATTTAGGTAGAATTGACATCTTAATAACATTCAGTCTTCTAGTCCAGGAACACGGAATGTCCTTCCACTTATTTAGGTCTTCTATATCTTTTAGTAATGTTTTGGTTTTTTTCTCTGAATACAGATCCATTATGTCTTTGGTTAAATTTATTCCTAAATATTTGACTCTTTTAGTAGCTTTCATAAATAGAATTTTTTTCTGATTTCCTCCTCAGATTGCTCAATAGTATTGTACAGGAATGCTACTGATTTTTGCATGTTAAACTTCTAACCTGCCACTTTGCAGAACTGGTCTATTATAGCTCTAGTACCAAATAGTGAAATTTTTAATTCTTCCTTTTCTATTTGGGTGGCTTTTATATCTTTATCTAGCCTAATTGCTCTAGCTAGAACTTCTAGCATAATATTGAATAATAGTGGTGACAGTTGGCATCTTTGTCTTATTCCTGATCTCAGCAGGAAAGTGTTCAGTGTTTCATCTTTGAGTACAATGCTAGCCGTAGGTTTTTCACATAAACACCTCACCATATTGAGGTAGCTTCCTTCTATTCCTATCTTTTGGAATGTTTTTATAAAGAAAGGATGCTGTAGTCAAATGCCTTTTCTGCATCAATTGAGAGGATCATATGATTTTTCTTCTTCAATTTATTAATGTTGTTTATACCACTATCTGATTTTCCTGTGTTGAAAACCCTTACATACATGGAATAAAACCCACTTGATTATGGTGTATAATTCTTTTAATGTACTTTTGGAACTGGTTTGCAAGTATTTTGTTGAAAATTTTTGCATTTATATTCATTAGAGATATTGGTCTATAATTTTATTTTGTTTTTTTTTTGTAGTATCTTTATCTGGTTTTGGTATTTGGGTGATGCTGGCTTCATAGAATGAGTTTGGTAGTGTTCTTTCCTGTTCAATTGTTTTTGGAAGAGCTTGAGCAAGATTTGTATTAGATCATCTTTGAATAATTGATAGAATTCAACCGTGAAGCCATCTGGTCCTGGGCTTTTCATCTTTGGGAGGTTTTTGATGACTGTTTCAATCTTGTTACTTTTGCTTGGTTTGTTGAGGTCTTCTATTTCTTCTAGGGTCAGTGTAGTTTTTTGTGTGTGTTTCTAGGAATTTGTCCATCTCGTCCACGTTGTCTGTTTTTTTGGTGTAAAGTTATTCATAGTATACTCTTATGATCTCTCTTACTTCTGCAGGGTCAGTGGTAATGTCCCCCCTCTCATTTTTTAATTTTATTTATTTGCATCTTCTCTCTTTTTTCCTTTGTCAGTCTAGCTAAGGGTTTGTTGATTTGTTGATCTTCTCAAAGAATCAAATTTTGGTTTTGCTAATTCTTTGTATTGTTTTTGGTTCTCAATATCACTTGTTCCTGCTCTAATCTTTATTATTTCTTTCCTTTGGCTTAGCTTGAGATTAGTTTGCTGTTCTTTTTCTAGTTCCTCCAGGTGTGCAGTTAGGTCTTCAATTTTAGCTCTTCTTTTTTAATGTAATCATTGAGGGCTATAAATTTTCCACTCTGCACTGCCTTTGTGATGTTTCATAGGTTTTGATATGTTGTGTTCTCATTTTCACTCATCTTAAGATATTTACTGAGTTCGCTTGTAATTTCCTATTAGACCCACTGATTATTTAAGAATGTGTTGTTTAATCTCTGTATCTTTATGAATTTTCCTTTTTTCCATCCATTATTGATTTCTAGCTTTATTCTGTTATGATCAAAGAAAGTGTTTTATATAATTTCAAGTTTTTTAAATTTATTGAGACCCGTCTTGTAACCCAACATATGGTTTATCCTGGAAAAGGATCCATGAGCACTTGAAAAGATGTATATCCTGCTGTTTTGGGGTGTAATGCTCTATAAATATCTGTTAGGTCTAGTTCATTTATCATATCATTCAATCTCTCTGTTTCTTTCTTTATCCTCTATCCAGATGTTCTATCCAATCCTGAGAGTGGTGCATTGAAGTCTCCAGCTATTATTGTAGAGAAATTTATTTTTCCTTTCAGTTTTGTCAGTGTGTGCCTCATGTATCTTGGGGCACCCAGGTTAGATGCATAAATACTTAGTATAGTTACTCCTTCTTGGTGAATTGCCCCTTTCGTTAATATATAATGACCTTCTTCATCTCTTATAAGAGTTTTTCTTTTAAAATCTATTTTATCTGATGTTAGTATCACTACTCCAGCTCTTTTTTGGTTACTATTTGCATGGAATATCTTTTCCCAACCTTTCACTTTTAACCTGGTTGTGTCCTTATGTCAGAGATGAGTCTCTTGTAGACAGTATATAGATAGATCATATTTTTTCATCTAGTCAATCACTCTATGTCTTTTGATTGGGGAGTTCAAGCTATTAACATTCAATGTTATTACTGTAAAAGCATTATTTACTTCATCCATTTTATCCTTTGGCTTTCTGTTGTCATATCTTACTGTTGTTTTCTTTCTACCTTTTAATTTACCCTTCCTAATAATCTTTATTTCTACACTCTTCTCCAAGTCTCTCTCTTGTTTTTTTCCTTTCAGGCTTTATCATTACCTTTAGTATGTCTTGTAGTTCTGGCCTTGTATTAACATACTCTGTTTTGTTTGTCTGTGAAAACTTTAAATTCACCCTCATTTTTGAAGGACACTTTTATTTGTTATAGCATTCTTGGCTGGCATTTTTTTTCTTTCAGTACCTTCAATACATCATACCACTGTTCTTGCTTCCATAATTTCTGATGAGAGATCAACACTTAATCTTATTGAGGTTCCCTTGTATGTGATGCTTTGCTTTTCTCTTGCTGCTTTCAGAATCCTCTCTTTATCTCTGATATTTTTCATTCTGACTAGTAGGTGCCTTAGAGTAGGTCTATTTAAATTCATTCCATTTGGGGTGTGCTGTCCTTCTTCGATATTGATATTTATGTCTTTCCTAAGCAATAGTTAGTTTTTGGTCATTATTTCCTCATTCTTTCTGCCCCTTTTCCATTCTCTTCTTTTTCTGAAACACCAGTAATGTGTATCTTTGTGCATTTCATGTTATCATTCAATTTCCTGAGATCCTGTTCCACTTTTTCCATTCTTTTCTCTTTTTGTTCTGTCTTTTCCAGTTCAGAGATTCTGTCCTCAATATCACTAATTCTGTCTTTGATCAATTCAAATCTGCTGTTATGTGCTTCTAATGTATATTTAATCTTATCCATTGTGTCTTTCATTCCCAAATTGTTCTTTATGCTCACCCAGTGTCTTCTTAATATCCTTTATTTCTTTAGTCATATTTTCCTTCAATTCTTTGAATTGATTTAAGAGATTTGTATGATTATCACTGATTAAATGTCTTAAATCCTGTATCT
>JAQZBX010005170.1:37116-57484 GCA_029593785.1 Cabassous unicinctus
ACACTGAACTACTTCCTCTCCTCAGTGTCAGTTTGTTTTTTTTTTCCCATTTATTTGTTTGTCTGTTTTTAGGAGGTACTCGGGAACAAATCTGGGACCTGGTACATGGGAAGCAGGAGCTCAACCATTTGAGCTACAGCTGCTCCCTTCTTCTTTGATTTTTGGTTCAATTTATTCTGAGTTTTTAAAATTGCCCAGTTGAAGTTATCAAAGTTGGACCAGGGACTCACTAATGGGTAGCAGATTTTTTCCCAGGAGTTCAGGTTAAGAGAGACCTAAAAGTAGTTTTTCCCTTGCAGTTTCCCTGCCAGCCAGTAGATAGCACTCATTGACAAACCTTTCCATGGAGGTATTTCTTTCAACCTCCGTTCGCCCATCTTTTTGGTCTGGCCAGAGCCAAGATTCAAAGCAGGCTCTCTTGGCCAAATTCACTGAAGAGAAACCACTCTTCTACTTCTGCCACACCCTTTCTTTTCCCAGGGAAGAAGACATCTGTTCCTCTCTCACTGGCTTCAGTAAGCCAGTGGTTTTATCCAGGCTTAATGTTTTGAGGGTCAGGGATGAATGCCATGCTCAGTTGCTGCAGGGGTTTAGCAACTCATGGTTGTCATTTTGGGTTCTTTGTCTCTCTGTCTCTCACCCTGCTGTGGGTTGAACAGCACTCTTCTGGTCTGCTGACCCTTAAAGCAGGTCCCTCAGACAGGTTTTGGACTTTTCTACATTGTTTTTGTGAGAAAGCTGAGCCCTGCCTGCCTACTCCAACACCATCTTCCTGGAACTCCCTAATTTAATATAATTTTGATACAAAATAAATATGATTGTAGAGGCAGAAAAATTTAAACCCTATACTCTCTAATAAAGAAAATACAAATTGCTACATTTTTTATCTATCTCTAGATGGATAAAAGCTCTGTATTTTCTAATATATTTCTGGCTAATGAAATTTTCTCTTTAAAGTTTTCTTCAAGCTTTCTAGTTAGTCATTGTTAGTTAAAAAAAAAATCTTTAAGAAGTTAAGATTTTCTTTTTCAAAGATCCATTGTAGAAACAAGAATGCAAGCCATATAGCCCTTCAATGACATTATTAGGGGAAAAAATTGAAGGCTGGGAACAAGACTGCTGCTAACCTTTGTGCAAATTAACAAAAGGTGCCTATACATGGCAGATGTATTAGAAATGCAGTACTGTCTTGTGGGTGAATTTAAAAACAAAGCATTCCTCTTCTTCTCTCAGGAGTTATTAGAAACAGGCTCCTTCTTCTGCACAGATGCAGTTAAGCTCAGCCACAGACCAGTATCCAAAGAAAAAGGCATTCCTTCCTCCAATCAGAAACAGCCTCTCATCAGGATACATGGCTGGGCTTGTGGTGCCTGAGTTAGCCTTCAGCACTCCCTTGCCCCTCAGATGAGCATTTTTGTACAGTGCCCAAATTGCACAACCATTCACAGTGACTCTGCCTGAGAATATCAGCAAGATTATTATTATTATTTTTTAAAGATTTATTTTATTTACTTGATCCATTTTAAACCCCCCCTTCCCCATTTTCTGTTTTGTGTCCATTTGCTGGGCAATTCTCTGTGTCTGGTTTCATCTCCTCTCATCCTCCTTCTCCAGTCTTCACCAGGATTCGATCCTGAAGACCTCCGATGTAGGAGAGAGGTGTTCTAGCCATCTGCGCCACCTCGGCTCCTGGTTTTTGGAGCTTTCGGTGCATCTCGTCTTGTCTCTCTCCTTTTTACGTCATCATCTTGCTGCCTGGCTCCTGGGCCTGGCAGCTCACCAGCACACAGAGCCTGGCAGCCCATGCGCCTTCTATATATATTTTTTTATTTTACCGGGAGGTCCCGGGGATTGAACCCAGGTCCCTCCATATGGCAGACGGATGCCCAACCATTTGAGCCACATCCGCCCCCCATTAGGAAGATTATTAATCCTAACCCTTCTGTGAGTTACAGGCCCTATGGTCAGTGCTATACTTATTTTACGTCTGGAAATCATCTGAATCTATGCTGTAATCACAAATGTTCCCATCATATTAATTTTAAGAAGTTGTTGATTTATCTAGATTTCAAAAGCTTAATGCTATTTTCCATGTAATGTGAATATTAATCTTGAGACACTGCAAGATAATTAAGCGCCGGCAGAAAGCTCAGAAACCTCCTTTCAGTTCCCAATAAGAGCCTCCATTCTCCTGCTAGACACGAGAGTCATGGCACAGGGCCTGCCTCCTCTCCATCTCAGTTCAATTGTATTGAAAAAATCAGTAATTAAATTGGATTCATTTTGTAAAACTAATATGAATGAGAGGTAATAATTTAATTCTAAAAAATTAAACTAAAAACTCAGGCTATAGTAATAAAAACTTGAAAGTTGGAGACTGGTGAGTTAAAATTAACAAAATTATTTGTATTTAATAGAGCATTCTGTGAAATTACCACTAAGAAAATGTACAAAGGAAAAACAAACAAAAAAGAAATGCAATAAATATATTTAAAAAGTTTGGATTCAGTGGCAGACTCAACGAGCTGACAATTCTTACTTATTAAATCAACAAGATCTTTTTTCTGTTAGCATCTAGTGTTGATGATGAGAAAGGATAAAAAACAAGCTCTTACATAATGTTTACAGAAGAAAAAAATTGATTAAGTGATAGTGGAAGACAAATTTGGCAATATATAGAAAAGTTCCTCAACATGTTGATATGATTTGATCCTTCAATTCTACTTTATGCTTAAGAATCTATAATAGGGAAAATTAGAAACAAATTAAATATTCATTAATAGTTTTGTTAAATTAAGATAGTCACTTAAGGGACTACTATATAGCATTTAAAATCGCCAGTGCAGAAGAACTTTTAATATAAAAATTCTTAAAAAATATAAAAATTATAAAAATAGATGTCAGCTTCAATCCCAGATCAGGGAAGACAGAAAGAAAAAAATAAACAAACAAAAAGAAAATAGAAATTATTTGTGTAAATATTTCATATTATTGTTTTCTTCTACAAACAGTACATGAGTGTTCGTTTTTCACTCTTCCTCCCAACATAGTAACAGTTAAAATCTTTTAAAATTTGGTTTAATAAACTAAAATTTTCATCTTGTAGGTTTAATGCATATTTCTGAACCTATCAGGGAATATATATATTATAAATATATATTTATATGTATATCTATATATGCATATGTTTATATATACTAAATTTTGACAGATGGCATTTACTGAAGTGGGGAAGACTCTGTGAACATTTATTAGGGAGCAGACCACAGCTCACATAAAACATAGATATATTTGGAAATGCCACATGGAACTGCTTTATTTTGAAATAGCCCATGGATGTAAAGCCTAACAGTGAGCAATTTACCTGCTGGCTCCTGGGTCTGTCATTCACTGGTCAGAGTTCACCTCACAGAGTTTTAAATCCTCTTCTTTTCAGACTATATTACCTAGTCCAACAGGGCAGTTATTAGAGAAGGTGGCACAGCACTTCCTTCAGGCCAAGAAGTGGTGGAAGGAAGCCAGAGCCCTTACGGCAGGCAGAGGGGAAGATGGGGGCCTCCCTTTCTGGAAGGAGATGGAGTAAGGCAGAGAGGCCATGGCTCAGCCTGGGTTAGCTGCACATGTGCTATGCTGTACTGAGCAGCTGCCTCATGCTCCCTAGGTGGAGAAGGCACCACAAAGACTGGAACAAGACTAGAGCCACCCACTTCAGCATCATGAGAATGTATCTGAGCAAATCTGGGCACCAACATATCAGGCAGGTACATACATTGCCTCCAATTTATCACCCACCTATCACCTTTCAACCAACTTCACTATGGCTTTTGCTATAGTAAGAAGCACCAGTGGGCTCCCTTTCTATAAATTCATTGACTGCTCAGCAGCCTTTGACAAATCATAGCTCTAGTTCTTTAAATAACCTTCCATTCCTTTGGCTTCTGTGACCATTTCCCTACTTCCCAAGCTTTACTCCAACCTCTATAGCCACTCTTTCCCTGTTTCCTTCCCTGACTGCTCCTCTTCCATATGATCCCAAATTTTAGATGTCTTCAGGGCTTGATCATGGACCCTGTTTTCCTCTCAATGCAATCTTGCCTTAGGCAATTTCACTTATTCTCATGGCTTTATACTACTTATATGTTAACAAACTCTAAATACATTTCTAGCAGAGACCTCTCTTTTTAGCACTAGACCAATAAAAATGGCCTCCTAGTCAATAAGTTCTCTAGGCTACTGAATAAGTCATTTCAACATGCCGAAAATTAGATTCTAAACTTTCCCCATTCTCTCAAAAATGACCCTTTCTCTACAAGGTTCTCATGCTCCATCTACTCATCAATATTTCCAACACACTTTTCTTTTCTGATCACCAAGTCCTCTTGACTTTGCCTCCAAAATATATCTTGTAGACTACAACTTCCTGCCGGCACAGTCACTACCATTTCACACCTATTTTACAGCAATAGCATCTAACCTGTCTCTTTCCTTACTATCTGACGTCCCTGTCCACCTCATAAACCTCATCCTGTACCACACTCCCCATTATTCACAATGCAACAGAAACATTCACACAAAGCAATCTATCAGTTCTCTGACCTGTCTTGTTCTCTCCCAAACCCCACCACCGTTACCAGACCTTAGCACCTGCTGTTCTCTTTGCTAGAGAATGCTTTAGTGGTTAACTTTTTTTCAGCTTTCAGGTCTCAACTTACACATCACTTACCTTGTACTATCTTTCCAATCTAATCAGGTTTTACTGTGCTTCTTTCTTATAGCAGCTTCTACTTTTCCTTTTTGGCATTTATCAAAACTTAGAATTGTTCATTTATTTACATTACTATATAGTTACTTTATAGCTACTTTAAATATTTGCCATATATGACACATTCTTAATTAAAAACTTTAAAAATGCCTGAAGTTATACATTGAGAATTCTCCCATCCCAATCTCCATCTACCCTGATCCACCCCTCACAATTTATTTGTGGCATTTTATTAGCTTCTTATTTACTTTTCTTATGTAAAATCAAGTAAATATAATTATATTTTCTTTTGTCCCATTTTTCTATACATAGCATTCTACACACAACATTCTATACATTATTTCATATAAAAATATATTCCAAGATCATTCCACACCAATATAAAAATTTCTTTTTCATTATTTTTTATAGTTGCATAGTATTCCATTATGTAGATTGCTATAGTTTATTCAACTCTTGTCAGTTCCCATCTTTCATATTACAATGCTGCAATTAATAACCTTGCATGTCTTAGTTTATCAAGCTTCTATGACAAATGCCACACAATGGGGTGGCTTAAACAATGGTAACTTATTGGCTCACAGTTTTGAGGCTAGGAGAAGTCCAAAATCAAGGTGTTAACAAGATGATGCTTTCTCTCCAAAGGCTGGAACATTCTGGTGCTGGCTGCTAATAATCCTTGAGGCTGCTTGGCTTGTATCCTACCTCAAGTCACATAGTATGTACTGTCCTTTCTCTTTAGGTTCCATTGACTTCTGGTTCAGTTTACTGCTAGCTTCTGCTGAACTCCAGCTTTCAGCTCCTGCCCTTGACTTTCTCCCTCTCTGATTTACAGTTTCTTTCTCTCTATAGGACCTTCAGTAATCCAGATTAAGACTCAGTCTCATTCATTTGAGCCATGCCTTAACTTAAAAAAAAAAAAAAAAAAAAATCTTCAAGAGGTCCTATTTACAATGACTTCACACCCACAGTAATGTGGATTAAGATTAAGAATTTGTCTAAATAGGGGTACAAAATTCTATCTACCACACTTGCACAAATGTCATTTTGTGTTTGTGCAGGTGTTTGGGATATATTCTCAGATATAACAAAAATAGATTGGTTAACCCAAAGCACAGCTCTAATTTTACTAGACATTGCTAGATTCCCCTCACCAATGATATATGAGAATGCCTCTTCTTCCACATCCTTAAAAAATTGTTAAATTTCTGAATTTTTACCAATTTGCTAGATGAAAATGTGTATGTCACTATAGAGTGAATACACAACACTTTTATTAAGTATTCAATTAGCTTTTCATTGCTAAAGGGTCACTAGAATTATTTCTTTTCCATTGAACTGCCAGTACATGTTCTTGGCTCATTTTTCTATTGAGTTGAAAAGTTTTTCCTTTGTGGTTTTTCAGGAGTTCTTTATATAAAGGAATATTAGCTATTATCAATGATATATTGCAAATATTGTTTCTTTGGTTTTACATTTTTCTTTAGTCTCTACGTCATTTTTTTTTTTAGGCCTGCAGAAGTTTGTTTTCAGTTTTCTTGTTGATTTATCAATTTTTTTCATTTTGGTTTCTGGATATTGAATTCAAAATTTGAACAGCTTCCCACATTCTAAGGTTATAATGAATTTCTCCCATGCTTTCTCTCAGAACTCTTATCGTTTTTATTTTTGAACATTTAAATATCTGCTTTATTTAGAATTTATTCTGCTGTCAGTGAGTATATGAATCCAAATTCCCCTTTGTCCAAATGACTATCCAGTTATCCCATTTATTGAAGTCCATTTGTACCCCCCTGGTACTTTGAGGGTCATCTTTACCTGATACTACATTCCAATAAGTTTTGTCATTTCCTTCTGGACTTTCCTGTATGTGAAGTTATTTATCAAATGCCTATTTTCTCACCAGACTCTAAACTGAATGAGGGGGAGTACTATGTTTTTTTTCCCTTAGATCAAAGCTTAGATAAGTGCATGGCAAATAGCAAGTGATCAATATATATTTGTTGCATTTGTTAATATTTATGAAGTTCTAGGAGAAAGCTTCCATTTTCTGACAAATAGGTTTAAAGATGACCTAATTTTTTTAAAATATAATAAATTTTTTGCAGAGTGAACATAAAAAATAGGTGGTAGTCAATATACAAGATTATGTACCTCTGTTTGAGATATAACATCTCTTCTTGAGAAAAATGTTAATTTATTTTCAACAAAAACATTTGATTCAATATCTGTTAACAGGAATCAAAAAATAGTGAAATTAACATCTAGAGGAAGCACATATTAAGAACAAGCAAGATAAAAATTAATTTTATGTACAGTAGACACTCTGACTTTGCAGATGTAATATTTATTCTTCCATCCATATCTGAGTAACCCTGACCATCCAAAATATCTAGTAAGCGGGAATTTTTCCGGGAAGCATGATTTTGAAATGGAAACACTCGTATGTGAAAGCAAGTCACTTAGCTAGAGACTGAACCTAGCCTATCAGGCCCCAGCACCTGCTTTTCAATGAAAATTCACTGTCCTTCTGTTGATGTTTGGTCTCATTTGATCCCCCCAACCATCACACTAAGTAGGGCCTTCTTTCTGTTTGAAAGATGAAGAAACTAAGATAATTACATACAATAAGTATTAAAGAATTTGGGGATATGCAAAAATCTCAGAATATATCATTTGCAAACGTAAATAGTCTACGTATTTAAAGAGTGCAGCATTCCATTATAGAATTATTAATATATTCCAATAATTTTATTTCATTCTTCATTGGCAAAGCAGCAGCATTTAACACCTTAATACCACTCAACTTGAATAGTCTGTAAATACATCTTTAAAATCAGATGTAGTGACAGGAGGTAAATAACTAAACGTTAAATAAGAGCAACATATTTAGTAACAGTTTTAATGGTATAAAAAATAAAAGCTCAAAATCTCTCTCCTCTATTTAGAAACTGATGCTACATTTCCCTACTCCTTATTTTTGGGATACCTATTAAATGTATGAGTGTGCGTGTGTCATAATTTTTCTTAAAGACATCAAATTAAGCATTTTTAATCCTACTCAAATGCAAACCCTTTAAATGATGAAAAATCCTGTGACAGACACCTAACCATATAGTTGAGAAGAAAAGAGCGTAAGTCTGGAGGTAAAAGACTGAGATTCTAATCTAACTGTTAATGTAAAGACTATATTGTTACACTGAATGAACTCGTACAAGTCACCTACAAAATGAGAAGAATGTTCAACACCATCCCTAGTATCCATTCAGGCTTTTATAATCCAAAATCCTAATGTTCTGTGATGTGTCTCTAAGCACATCACTCTTTATGGCTATATGTTTGCCAATTTCAACTGATCACATTTACCAGACTAAATAGTAGAGATTCAAATGTGTCTTAAACAGCTGTGGCAGACTTTACAAATCAAAAAATAACTGTTGAGTCAAGGAATTCTGCAAAATAACCTCCTGCTAATTGATGAAAACATTTCAAATCTCTAACATGTTATAATTATTTACATAATAGCACTTTACTAGAACAAGTTAGATTCTTTAAAGTAGAGCAATCAGGATATCTAATTCTGCTATTAAAATTATATATATTTTGTACTAACTGTTTGATCACCGTATTCTAATAGTCTGAAAAATGCATTATTGTTAAAAAGTATAAATCTTCCCAGTGTCTCAATAATAGTGATAAAAGTTAACCCCATTAGACATTATAATGTTGTATAGAATCCTTGGACTCCCATATTTAATTCCACTGGCATGTGCAATCTATAGGTTCTTGGAGTGTGTACATGATTTCAGTGCCATTTCCTGAGCAATAGAGTGGCACGGTGAAGTTTCGCACTCCATTTTCACGACAACACTTGCAAAATTTTAGGTGGCTGTCAATATTGATGTTATATATGGTAGCCGATGGGCACTTTCCATCACAAGATGCAACATTTATCTGTAAGGAGTGACAACGAAAAGAAAAGTTTTAAAATTTTAAAAGTACAGGTTATTATTGACTTCACTCGGAAGTCAGATGAAAGCAAAGCCTTCTTCCTCACCACACAACCCTTAAGCTTCTGCATGTTAGCAGACTGCAGAAAGTACTAAGTTGAAACATAACTTGGATAAGTCAAAGGGCTACTCAATGGCTGTGTCCTAAAGAGCAATGCTGATATAACTCAAAGCATCAAAAGTGTACACATAACTAGATAGGAGTAGGGAATGTATTAATCACAAGCTAAAAATTCTATTGTAGCCTGTTTTATGTCATGACTCAGGTAGACTATAGAACAGAAAAGATTCTACTAAAGGGGGCTAAGTTGAGAGCTTGGACTATTTTTACTGAGTAGAACTGTTCAGTTAGGACAATACGTAGTGAGATATATTTAGGTTTAATTTATACCTTTCTGGATTGCAATTATCATTCAGAACTGTTGATTCTTCATGCTAAGAATAATTAATTCACACTTCTTCACAAATAGAATATTTTTATATTTGAGTGTAGGAATAATCTTAAAGTTAAATACTGTACATGTTAGCATTTTGTTGGCTTACAAATAGTTATTAGTGCTGTGACACATATCTTTGTGAAAAGACTTGTCCTTGATGTTAGTAAATAATATTTTTTCACTTACAGAGCTTTGACTTACGCAGTCCTGTCTCCTTATGATTGATTTAATCATCACTTTCTGGCATATTCTTTCTTCTCTTTTACCTGACAAAACATAAAATATATTTATTCATGACAAGGTCCATGCCAAATTATATTAGTCAATTAAATATATGAGTATATTTATAAATTAAAATGATATATTTTATAAAATATATCCTGTATTGAGATATTTAAAATTTTCACTCTTACTTATTTTACATGCAATATTTCACATTCTAAATAGATTCTTCCTTATATGTTTTAGCTTTATACATATATCTTAATTTTATTGTTTTAGAATGATTATCATATATCTAAAAATATTCCACACATGTAATAATGCTATCATCAACCTGTGTGGTATACATGTGTTTAACATATCTTTTGGAATGAACCACAGTTTACATAAGTAAATAAATACATACATACATTAATCTATATTAAAGTAATAATTCATAAATTTTTAAAATCACTTTATTTTAATGATTTTAATATAAAACCATGAATGTTATTATCTGTCAATCGTATTGAAAGGTCTGGATAAATCATATGCTTGATTTCATGCTCTGAAATGGTCTCATGATTTCAAATGGAAACACTTTGTATTAATTAATGTATATTAATAAGCCTCTGTATGTAATAATGCACCTAAGAATATATATTTATTGCTGCATGTTAGTGGAGAAAACAGTGTTCTCACCTCACTCTCTTACTAACTAGGTTTGTCATTTTATACAAAATGTCATTTAAAGTCACTGAATTATTCTGCTGAGTTTCCTTGTTTTTAAAAGGGTTGGATTAGTTCAGCAATTTTCAATTTTTAACCTCAAAATCCTTATTTAAAATAATTACTTCCATGAAAGCCCAACATGTAAAGCAGATAAAGGTTGAACGACTTGGGTTGAAGTAGAGATGGGTAGGCTAAGATTGCCGATAATTAACCTTAGTCTCATCCAGGTCACCCGTGGCCACCATGTTGCTAAATTCAAAAGTCACATCTTCGTTCTCACCTTAATTGACTTCTCAGAAGCACTGACCCAGACTTCACTCGCTCCTCCTTGCTGCACTTCCTGCACTTGGCTCCCAGAGCTCACCCTCTTTTACTTTTCCTTCTATCGCACTTGTGTCTCCTACTCAGTCTCCTATGCTGGTTCTTTCTCTTTCCCTTGGCTTTTCAACTGTAGTGAGGCCTCAGGTTCAGTGTTAGTACTAGACCACAGACTGTTTAGTGCCTCATGGTGCTTTCTATTCTTCACTAGCCCTTCTAGTCTCATGTCAGTCTAAGAAGAAAGGCGAATCAAGAAAGAAATCATTTTTACCATGGTCTACAAGACATCTCACCCTCTTCTTTCTATCATCCTCTTCTCCTTACTCACTTGGCTACAGCCACTTTTTGCAATTTTTTCCACTTTAAAGACTCTTCAATGTCCAGCTTGCTGCCCAAGGACAGTCAATGTGTACTCACATGTTCCTTCATCAAACAGACATTCCTGAACCATCCATTGAAATTTGTAACCCAATTCCCCCCCTCTCTCCATCCCTGTTCCTCTGCTTTATTTTTCTTTATACCACTCATGACTACCTGACATGGTAGTATATATTTATGTATTTACTGTTTCTTCCAGTTCTTATAATAAGCACTATGAAGGCAGGTGTTATTCACTTTCAGAGTCTCAGGGCCTAAAAGGGTGCCTGGCTTTTGGTACACACTCAATTAAAACTATTTGATAGGCAAGGCTAACAGCTCAGGAGTTTGGTGCCCTGTCAGTGGGGCCTACTTTGGAATTTATGCTCCCCAGTGTGATAGAGTTGGACTCAGTTGTGGTTTCCCTACACATGGCTCTTCTGCCCCTTCTATTTGAACCTATAGTTAGTACTAGAGTTGATAGGTTTATATGCAAGAGACTTAAATTTTGGGGCTTTTCATGTGCCAGTTGGGCCCTGACTCTCAGGAGAGTTTCAATACCTACTCTCTAGTTCACTGGACTTACCCAGGACAACTAACAAGGAGATGATGATGGACAACAACCATCCCAAAGAACAGAAAGAGTCTACAACTGCAATCAAGATAGTCCTATCCATCTACCCCATGGGATCTAAGCCTCTCTCATTAGAGCCAGAATGGGCATCACCATCCCAGACTCCTCAGGATTGGGGAATGAATGATGGACTAGAGTAGACTTACTGTTATTCTACTATAGACTTATTGTTATTCTAGCAATGGAAGAATTTTTATCATTTTGATGTGGAAGCAGTGGCCACTGGAGGTTCTGAGGGAAGGGAGAGGGAAGAATAGGTGTAACATGGGGGCATTTTTGGGATATTGGAATTGTCCTGAATGACATTGCAATGACAGATACAGGCAATTACATATTGAGACATAACTTACAAAATTGTGCAGGAGAGAGTTTAAACTATAATGTAAACATAATACACACTTAGTGGCAATGCTCCAGTATGTATTTATCAATTATAACAAATGTACCACATTAATGAAAAATGTTGTTAATGTGAGAAAGTGTGGGAAGAGTAGGGAGTGAGGCATATGGAAATCTGCTATATTTTTAATATAACATTTATGTAATCTAAGTATCTTTTTTTAAAAAAATTAAAAAGTATATTTGAAAAACTATTTGATGAATTAATTCATTCAATGAATGAAACTGGGACAGCATAATTTTATTATAAGTTAACTGAAGTTGTTTATAATAAAAGACATTTCCTATTTACTCGTCAGAGATTTGATTGTAACACATTTACCCAGTATAGGAATTGCAACGTCCATAATATCTCTGACATAGCCAGTCACCCAAAAGCAAAGACCACAGACAAGGGATGCCTGATCCCAAAGCAGAAACTATTGCAAAAGTCCTTATACGTCAGAGGAGGGCAACTGAGGTGGCTTGCTATTATTCTGCAACCTCGATTTGCTTGGTAGATTTGAAAGATCCTGGACTCAAGCATTGGACTAGCCGAAATCTAATACTGACTAGTGTGATCAACTTCTCTAAAACTTCATTTCTTCAGATGTAGGGGAAAACCATTTCTACCTCCCACAACAGTTGTGAGAATTAATTGTGGTCTTCACAATGGGCTTAACAGAATTTCTTTGTGTTGAAGCCAATAATGGTAGTTAATAAGATCAGCTACACAAATATTCCCCTGTCTATCCTTTGATAACATAAATATACTTTGGCATGTACATTATAGCTTCTCTGATAATTAACATGGGGTTACAGAAGCCAAGACCTTAGCACTGTGTTATGACTCTATTCCATGACTCTATCTCTGCATCTCTTATCTCACAGAAACTCTGGACTCTAGAGGCATAACAGCTTGTATCTAACAATCCAGTTTATATCATGGCATTATTAACCTGAGTTGTGTTGTGCCTCATTTCCAGAAAGCTTCTCTAAACAATTTAAAAACTATTGTCTATGCCAATTCTCCTTAAACTCCTATTTTTTATTTGTTTTTGTTTTTTTTTAGGAGGTACTGGGGATTGAACTCAGGACCTCATACATGGGAGGCAGGCACTCAACCACTGAGCTACATCCACACCCCTTAAACTCCTATTTTTATTTTTATATTATTTCATAGACATTTCACAAAAGAAAACTTTTAAATGGTTGCAAGCTTACTCCTCTATTCTGTTTTAGTCCTATAAGTCACTCAAAAGCACTATGAAATAAACTTTTAAATTCACACTAATATAAAATATATTGTATGCACATAACTGTATCAAAATAATTATGGGAATGTTAATGTATGGGATTTAAATACAATTCACTAAAATGGCATTTTCTACATGTAGTTACAGAACCATATCAATTTGTTCAAATAGGTTCATAAACTACTGCACTCAATTTGCCCTTATTGGAGTCACAATACCATTATCATAACTTAATTAACTTGGTTTAATTCAGGAAGTTCCAAGCAAATTTGATCACTGGGCACATGTAAACATAAAACCTATTAAAATTTCATGCAATATCTTTTGGGAAATGTCACATAAAGAAATTGCCAATATTTAAATTAAAATTCATTTAAATTAATAATACTTTACTCATACTCCAGAAGATAAAGACTAAATTACAAAGTTCACAACTGCATGTTATAAAAACATTAAGTAATATATGTTAAAATGTGTTTCCCTCCTTGCATTGTCAGAACTGAATTTTAAGAGAAAAACCATAATCACAATGACCAAGTAACACTAATCGATCAAGTTAATACATATAATATGTCTTCACTTACAGATCTTGCAACAGCCTTCATTATAAAGTTTTATGATTCCTTCATTCTAGGATGAGAGAAAGGAATAAAGTCAAAACAAGCAGTGTTAATTCATTTCTTATTAGTCTAGAAATAGAAAACTGACTTTTACAATACTTTTATTAAATAAATTATAAAGTCTTTAAAGTTAGGAGTGGATATTTTGTTAAAATTACATTATCTCTCCATTAGTAATATGAACAAGAGTAAATAAGATTAAATTGCTTAAAAGAAAAAATTTTAAATACCATATTTTTACCAAAATATAATGATAATTGTCTAAGCTACTCTATTAGACTAGACTGAGTTTCTGAATATAATTGAATACTAAAATGGTAAATCTTTTTCTTCAATATTTTATTATTCAATAAATATCCCTACTTCAGAATGGCTCTTTCTTAAGGCTAAATTTTTAAAAAGATGTATAAATTTTCTTTTGGAATTCTTACAGTAAACTGCTAATTACAATCGAAATAAAAAGAATATTTTGTTACTCTATTAGAATGAGTCTTCACAATAAGTTGATGCCTAAGATTCCTTCCCAACCTGAAATTCTATAACTTTAGAACATGCTATATCTAGCTAGCTACCTAGCCAGATCTATCCAGTCATTAAAATATTACATCTTTAAAAAATAATCATTGCAACCATGCTATTTTCCTACACTTAGGAATATTCACTCACACAACAGAACCAATATATCTAAATTTTCACCAGGGATTATTAATGCTTAAATAATTAAAGCTACAAAGAATCTTTAAAAATAGGAAGTGGAATACTTTCAAAACTCTGTTCTCCCAATAGACTCTTCTCCGAGGGAATAGGAAATTGGTAGAGCAAAATTACAGAATCAGCAGTGCTATCTTACTTCTTTTGAGTTCTACGGTGGCCTGTGCTCAGAGAGGCTAGTGAAAATTTCACTCAGGCCAACATGTGTTAAAAAGTAAATGGCATCATGAGTCTGGTTGTTTTTTAAAGAAAGCCAAGCTCTGATTGATTACCTTAGTCTCAGTAACCTATATCGAAAGAGATACTAATGTCTCTTGACCAACTTATTTTTCAATAATCCTTTGATTTACACATAAAAACCCAGAGTTAGAAAAATGTCCATTTAGAGAAAGTCAAAATTATTTGGGACATCATTTGTAACCCAAAATAGCACAGAGGCATTAGGATGGAACTTAAGGGTGAAAATATAACATTTACCATAATAAATAAGCCAAAAGTATGGTCTTGGAAAACTTACAAATATGTATTTTTCAATTATATTTCATATTAGATTTTCATAGTTGTAACAAAGTACAAACCATTTTGCATTCAGTCTCATTAAAAGGGGGACAGACTATACTGTAGTTCAGAATCATTGCCCCTTCATCAGTCTTAACACATTCATATGTGGTGCAATTATAGTTCCAGGTATTCCCTTCCTAAAAGTAAAAGATAAAGTTACTGTTTTGTTTATTAAAATTTGCAATATTTTAAAGTAGAATATTCCCTATCCTACCAAATGTAAAGTCAAATCAAGATACAGAACGATTCTAGTGACATAAAATGTGCTATATGAAATGTCCTCAAATTTATCTAAAATGGTAAATATATAACGTCATATCATATGTGTGTGTGCTCAGTTTTATACTAGAACTGAGGTTTAAATTTGAAATAAGGCCATAGTGAGGAAAGAAGCAAATAAGTATCTGTTTTTACTACATGATTAATTATCTAATTTGGTCAAGTGTCAAAGGTCTCCTTGCAATATTTTATCGCTAATTATAAAACAACAAATGATATTATTTATATGCCTCCTTTCTTCAGATTTGTTTATCCTTCCTACTACTCCCTTATCACCAAAAAATTAAAAATCTCTTTGGATGACAATGTTTATTGATGTATGATACAATGCTTTTAATAAAATTTTAAATAGAACAACTGTTTGTTTTATTCTTGATTTCAGAATTCCTATCTTAAAATAATTTGGCTAAAATAATTACATAATTGCTGGACTTTAATTATTGCTATGTATTTTTATTTTAATAACCCATATTTTTGAATGCCAGTCAAACTCTGTTTTGAATATTCTTTATGGGCCAGTAAAGAATTTTGATGAACCGGACCAGTAGGCAATTTTGATGAACTTCACCACTACCTTTTCTCTAGATTCTATGCTAATTTATGAATAGCTTCAGGTCTTCTTTGGACCTCAATTGTAAAATCTACAAATCTGAATGTAAAAGAAAATAAATAGTCAAAATCTGGAAATAGTAACATCTAATTTATCTGAAATAAAAAATTTATAGTTTTATAGAAATTAAATTTCTAGACAACTAAAGTTTACCTTTAAAAGAGCCAAAAGTTAATGATCTTGATATATATTTACCTACATAGCATTACGTGTTGTGTTCTAAAAAAGTATTCTGGACGTAATTTATTCTTTTAGTGAAATCACAGAGCTATCACCATGAATATCAAATACATACAGCAGTAGTTCCAAGATTATTAACATCTATAGAGATTGCATTGCCTTCTTACTAAAACCATCATACTACCATATTTTTAAACTAGTCTCTAATTCCTTTTCTCTCACTGACACCTATGTCTTCTTATTTATGCCTTATCAAGATTCCCTTTTTCAAAAAAAAATATAACATAAGAGAAATATTTCTAGGATAAAACAAACATTATAAGCCACAATGACACCATGTAAATCAATAGCACAATAGGCTGTGGCACAAAAGGATAGTTGCTTATCTCTCTTATTTAATAAGATGTACGGATTTGGAGAAACCTGGGTATGTGACTAATCTCAGGTAATTAAGAACACCAGAAATAAGATAGCTACATAGGTAAACTGTCAATGGAAAAAATTCCAAAATAGCAATGATAAACTTAAAAGATTACACATACAGATAATGAAAATTATAAACAGAATCTATGTCCTTCTCGTATCTGATGGCACAACAACATAACTACACTAAAATTACAAGGTTCTGTTTTTCTGTCTTAGGGAAGGAGTGGGTCAGCCTTCAAACCTGTAAAGAATTACTATGAGATAATGAGAGAATGCTGAATAATTATTCTTTTTGTCTTTTTGTTCTTGGTGGAGAGAGGCAATGTAGCATTAATGGCCTTGGGATCATCTTAAAGTAAAATGGTTAAATATTCTAAATCTTTTCTCCTCTTTATCCACTGAAATCATCAATGCCTGAAATAGGAAAGTGACAACAGCTTGAGTTTCATATTCCTATTCAAATTATTATAAATAAGTAAATAAAATATTATTGTTATTTTCATTTGTAATAATCAGCATTTCCTAAAACCTATTCTTTACATCTGGAAAAAAAGTGAGGATCTACCTTAAAATGTTTGAGAAACCAGTTAAATGTTTCATTACAACAGAAATTACATACTTTAAATTGTAATAAATATAACTGTGCCTTGCACATTGTAAATGTGATGCATATGTGTGTTTATTGTATTCAAAGTTCTGCGTGTATGATTTCCTAAACTTATTTGAGTTCTTCAGAAAGTAGCACAGAAAGCAACTCACCAAGGAACACATTTTAAGAAATGAGAAATTCATACCTCATATACAACTGATGTTACATTTTCCATTTGAAATTTGCAGGAAACATTTTTGCAAGTACCACAACAATTATAATCACTTGGAGATGGAGTGTACTCCTGGTGCTGCATATAATCATAATATATTGAATTAGCCACACACACAATACCAATTTTTTTATGAATCAGTTCTGGAGATGCTTCTCAATATAACTATATGCTCTCTCAGGCACTTACAAACACTTCCAAAATTGCATTTGAAAAGCTTCAAATAATAATTGATTTTAAAAGTGGAGTAGTTGTCAGCCTTTAGATGTATTAGCCAAGATTCATTAAGTAGGTATAACAACCTCAGGTCAAGCAAGCTATACAATAATAATACTTCTGAAGCTCAAGGTCATATATGGGATAGTAAAAACTGTCTAGATATTTTACACATTAATAGGTTATCGAAGAACTCTTCAAATGTTGATTTTTAGTTTAGAGTATTCACTTTTTCAAATTCTTTAGCGCCATTTTAAGAGTCAATAACTCTCATCAGAATCACTTATAAAGAATACTTACAATGTCACATTCTTTTGAACAATTTACCATTGTAAAATTCAGAGTGTGATAGCCTGTAAGCATATTTTTTTCTTCCAGACACTCTATTGTATTACAAAAGTCCCCTTCCAAATACTTTATCATAGATTGACCAGGATTCAATACTGATACTTCTTGAAATACACATACATCATCCTTCTCTAAGAAAAGAAAAAAATAGTCAAAAAGAAAATACAATATTGAGTTTTTATTAATCAGTTGGTAGAATCTTAAATATCTTAATTGTGATTTCCCATTGTTTTAGAACAATGAAGGTCTTTAAATAATTGGTAACAATGCAAGAATTTACTTAATACTGAATGTAGCACATTTATTTCTTAACAAAAAATAAAAGACTGATCTGTCAAAGTAACTGTTGTTCAATGTTTGAACTTCCTCCAAAAATTATATTTTATAGCAGATTCCAGAATATGATATTTCAGGGATGGGCAGATATATACCTAGAAAATGGTTGGAGGTAGATGTGAATATAGGCAAAATCTAATTCAATAGTAGCGGGCCTCTTCAAGACGGGATTATATAACATTTCCTGTCTTTTAATTATTATTTTGAGAGGAAATTTTCAATTTTATACCATTGCAAAATAGTCATGTAAATCATATTTCATGATTAAAGCTGATTAAAGTGCTATCATATCTTTGAAAGTGGTATAACTGGGCAGGCTGAGATAGTGATGAAAAACTCAACTCAGAAACTCTTTTTCAACACTGAAATTAAGCCCTCTCTCATCTAAAAATACAAAAACCTCAAGGTGTTGAACAAAAGTCTTATTTTTACTAACTTATTAATACTTGATATAAATATTTATTATTTCATAGATAAATCAGTTTTACTTATATTTGCAATGTTATCATCAATAATAATAAGACAATGAGCTAAAATAAACTTACATTTCTGGATGATGCCTATTAAAAAATTCAATACAGACAGTAAAAAGACCCCCAGTAACAAATTTAAATTTCTGTATCCCTGAAACAAATATTTCTTTTTCTGTCAAATTTCCCAGAACATTTAGAAATTTTACAAAATAGCAAAAACAAAAACAAAACCAAATAGGAGTTTAAGGAAAATTGGCATAGACAATAGTTTTTAAATTGCTTAGAAAAGCTTCTGGAAATGGGACACAACACAGCTCAGGTTAATAATGCCATGGTATAGGACTGGATTGTCAGATACAAACTGTCATTCCTCTAGAGCCTAGAGTTTCTGTGAGGTAAGAGATGCAGGAAGAGAGTCATGGAATAGAATCATAACACAATGCTAAGGTCCTGGGTTCTGTAACTCCATGTTATTATCAGAAAAGCTATAATGTACCTGCTAGAGTATATTTATGTTATCTAAGGATAGACAGGGGAATATTTGTGCAACTCATCATATTAACTACCATTATTGCCTTTATACTCAAAAACTGGTGAATGGCTTAAAATGTGTAATATATATCTCAAAATAATTTTAATTTATCAACGTGTAACAGACATTAACAATATTTATTTATTATTTTAAAAAAACAAAAAATATAGTTACCACAGAAATACTGCACACATCCACAGTCACTCTGAAAGCTATGATCTACTGCAGTAAATTCTCCCTATTAGAAAAACATGGCTTATTATACGAGAATGGTAAATGCATACATGCAAAACAATATAACATCTAATAAGTTATCCAGATACATAGCAAGTATTTAATATATATTTGATGGTGAACAGACTTGGGTTAACCCCAGTGATCATTTAGTAACCCATGGAATAAACTCACAATAAATAATTTAACCATGGATAGCCCTATCTCTCTAAATTTTAATTTCCTTATCTATTAAATTAGTGAAGAAGAAAAAATTAGTGAAGGCAGGTAAGATGATCTTTATGTCCTGTCCTTGCTTGAAACTTATATTGTTCATTTCTGAGCTTGTAGTGAGTGATTAGAGATTAGGGAATGCCTGCTAACCCTGGAAATGTTGGTGGAAATGTTCTCCATCTCTATAGGGGTGGTCCAGGGCTCTGATGTCTATCTTCAAGCAAGGCTGCCAGTAGGGAAGTTCTGAGTAAGACTGGTTACAATCCCAGAAATCCCAGGATCTGTGCTCTGAGCTGAACTCTAGCCTCAGAGTGTTTGCCCAATGTCCCCAGTACTCCTGGTTTGCAAGCCTTATAACTTTAGTTTCCTTGGCTCTCTCTCACTTTTTCAATATTGTGCAAAATGCCAAAGTCTTTCATTGTGCCCTACTGAATTCAACATCTCCTCTCATCTACAGACCCCACTTAACCCTAGGTCCTCATTCATGAATGGCTGTACTAGTCTTCTTGCTGATCCCCTAAACTGTAATGTTTTACTGCCCGTACGTTACTACAAAGGAGTAGCAAGATCTTCTCCCTCAAACACCATTTCCCTCATATTTATCTCCTGTACAGGACCCTTTAAGTCTCTTATCATATTAAATTTGCACTGAGCTCCTTAAGGATGAACTCTGATTTTTCAAGTGTTTAGAACCATGATAGCCTATAATTGGTTTGCAACAAA
>JAQZBX010005171.1:0-57382 GCA_029593785.1 Cabassous unicinctus
TCAAATCCTTGATGTAGTAGAAATGGAGAATTCTGAGTTTGGGTAATACAGTTCAGTAAAACAATGAAAAGAAAGCCCCAAACTATTTGAAAAATGCAGTAGACTTTTGTCATTTCTTGGCTGTCCAACATCCTGCCTCCATTTCTATTCTTGGGTAACAGGCATTGTGTTTAGTATTGATGCTATGATGATATGCAGAGCCCTTCCTCCCACCAGTGGAAGCTTTCATGTCAAACTTCCTTCTCTCTGCCCTCTAGCAGTTTGCGTATGTGCACATGAATTTGGCCTAGGGCTCTGAGACTTCAGCATGCGAAACAAGGACAAGGGATATAAGAAAGGCCAGATCATGGCAGTGGCAGGAACAGCAGTACCAGTGGGAGTGAGAGAGAGTGATGACAGCATTGGCCATTTCTGTAGCCTGCAAAGAAGTCCTGACTTGGCTGTTCAGGTAGAGAAACCTTGGATTGGTTTTCCAACAATTCTGCAAGTTATGTGGTATACTTCAAGTACATTTCTGATTAAATTAATCAGTATCCGAGATTTCTGTTGCTTGTGACCGAGAAGCCAGATGGGCATGAAGATCATATATTTATTTATATTCCTGCACACACACATGCACATGCACAGATAAACACAGCAAAGACAGGAAGATCAAAAGAAAGGAACTTCATTATTACTGAAAAGGTAGATAAATATATAGACGTCATTTCAACATCTATGGGACAAAATGTGAAGGGACCACTGCACGTCAACAAATAGAAGTGACGCTAATTGCAAATACACACTGACTATTTACACAATGCTTATATAATGGCCATGATCAGAAGTGGCCATCATGTCCCTCTGAAAATTCTGTTTCAGGGAGTGGGTATGACTCAGTGGTTTAGCATGTGTTTCACACGTACAAGGTACCGGGTTCAATCCCTGGTACCTCATTTAAAAAAATCTGTTTCATGGTGAAAGTTTCCTTCTATGTTTTCCTTGTGCTCTCTATTTTGATTAACTGTGTGAACTGTGGTAAACTACCATTTAAAATTGACCCTTTCTAGCTCATGTCTTTGAAAAAAAAACTTTCTGATATAATCTGGCAGAAAGAATTTCTAAATAATCAAGAAATGACTTGCATCATGTTTTCATCAGTTTAAATATTAGACTCAATGGATGTTGTGGAGTAGCTGTCTTCATTGCCGTTTTCTAGTACTTATATTTCTTATTATTAACACTCAAAGCTACTGATATATACCTATATAGCTATATGACAGTATAAACACATATATGCATACATTTATGTTTATCTTTTAATTCCTCAAGTGATTTTTTTTTGTTAACATTCATAGTCCAGCTTATAAAGACCACTACTAATATAACTGATAACAGATGGCTCATGGAAATGTGCTCTGGAAAAGTTATTCAGTCGATGATACAATTATCTTCAATATATTCCACATTTAAAAACGTTTTAAAATTTTTATATTATTTACAGCAATATAGTGAAGATTTCTCTTTTTCTTTCTTTCTGCCATCACAATCTTGGTACACAATATTTCTCTTGCTAGTTCATGACAAGCACCTGTCACTCACCTCTCAAGAGAATAAGAGGAAACTCTCTGAACGTTTCTAACTTTCCATTTCAGTCTTCTAGGTCTGTGGAGTGTTTCAAAAAATATTCATGCAAGCAAACAGAGCTGTTTGCAAGTGATTGGGTCTTTAAAAGACAAAAGAGAACATGCCAATTTAAAATGTTCTAAGAAGTGTCAAGGAAGAAAAGGAGATTCTTGCCTGTTGAAATACTGAGCTGTGTGGGCGTGTAGGAACACACTGGGTATAAAATAAGAATGGGACTAAACAAAATGTTGCCGAAGAGAATGTTTCCAGCTGTGCACTGCAGGAAGTAACTTAATGCACTTGATCTACGATGCAGATGAAGAGTTTTATGGAACTGGAAAATCAATCCAATTTGAACTAATAGCTGTCCAGACACAACAATGCTTGTAAGCTGGAAAAATATACAGCTGAATCCAGTTGTTCAGAGCAAACAAACCAAAGAGAGCACGTATCTAGTCTCGCCCGTGTTTACAGGCCTTTCAGACTTGTCATGTGCTATTACTTAGTTCTGCCCTTTCCTGCTTCCAAAAAAAAGATATTTTTGGAAACTTCTGGTTTGATTTGCTCTCCTTTCAATTTTTTTAATCGGAAAAAAAGTAGTTCAGGCTCCTCTGGGGAGTTAATTAAAAAATTCTTTACTATCTTCGTTCCAAACAGGTGAAGGTGAAAATGTAAGGGTTTTTAGAATAGTCAAAAACAAAATAAACCATATGTAGCCATATGCAGATGGATCTCTGGCAGGAATTGCTTATAGACTATAGGCAGCAACTTGATGTAGCAGATTCGCCAACCGCAATAAGGAGTGTGAGAGCCACTATGAACTCAAATATCACTGTAGCCACTTGGCCCGGCACTATACCATTCTATTAAATTCCTGACCACATGCTTCATTTATCTTTTTAAGACAGGACTACATCATAAATTAGCAGTGACCTAAAACTTAGATATATAAAAAAAGATAAATGCCATTATGGCAGTCACATTAAACCTAGACACACGAAAGAAAACAAATGTCATCATAACCCAGATTCTGATAGGAACATTAAAGGATTTACAAGGAAGGAGATGCAGCATCGTCTGTATACCAGTGACTAAGTAAGGCACTTGTACTTCAAAGTTCTTCAACTTCCTCAAACTCCTCCAGATACTCTTTGAAACCAACTCTGACCATCCTGTGCTTGATTAAATGGAGGTGACCACACTACCTCTACCTCTGATCAATAAGGGTTTCTTAAAATGGAAAAAAAAAAAAAGAATATCAAATTCAGCAAAATATCATTCCTAGGCTTTTCTTGAATAGATTCTATGTCTAATTTCAAATCTGCCTCTCCAGGATGCACTCTGCACTCCTCCCTGCTTCTCTCGTTTATTTGTACCTATTTCTGGTAGGCATTGTTCTTGTCACAAAATTCCCAGCCCTTGCAGTCTTACCGACCACCACTATTAAAATTAGACTCCACCAATACCTTCTGCTTGTAGAGCAATCCTGAATGAACCTAAAGGTTTTCAGAATCATTATGATAAAAAATAATAATCATAGCTGGGGTACTTATTTAGAATGTTCTAGCATAAGTGTACCCAAAATATTCATAGAGGGGGTGGTGGCTGGAGAGAAATAGACTGCTTCCAAGCCTCTTCCAAACTCACTTCATCAATATCAGAAGAACATATGCTCAGTATCTGCTCTCTGATGCCTGGCTTCCAAAGCCAGGCCTATAAACTAGATGTCTGTTTGGCAGGTCTGTGTGCAAACTCAAAATGAGAAGCAAAAAAACGCAAATGAGAGGAAATGCAAAACACTTTTATGAAAATGAAAAGTAAAGCCTCAAATTGGCAATTACACCGCCACACACTTATTTATAATATATATATATATAAAAAACCAAATGGATAACTTTGTATCTATGTCTGCTCTTGGTGATGCCCCAAAAATAAAAAAAAGACGATAAATCTCTAAACTAATTGCTGTGCCCATCAGTCTAACCAGGAGCATGAGCTGATATTTACATTCATGAAACAACAATAGCAGGAGGGGCTCAGGTACCCTTTGGTGAACACTACTGCATCAGCAAAGATTTAGTTGCCCCTTTTTAAGGACTGTTAGACAATTTCTTATCTCTAGCGATTAAAAACACAATAAAACACTGTCCCATATCATGTTTCCTCTAGCTTAAAAGATCTAGAAAAATGAAAGTCACATTCATTTAGTTCTCTTTTTCATTTGTTTTTAACAATAAGTATTAGAGTTCCTCAGGGCTTGATCCCAAATCCTCTTATTTCATTTTCCTCCCCAAATGATCTCACCCACTTCCAAGCCATTTACATACCACCTGTGTAGCCACCAACTCCCAAGTTGGAAATCCAGGCCATATCTGTTTCTGAAGCTCCAGACCTATTTATCCAAATCCCTGACTGACATCTACTTAGATGCATCACCGGTATCTCAAACCTAATCTTATCCTGAAAAAAAAGCTCACAATTTTCGAGCACACACACACACACACACACCCCTGGCCCTCTCTTGGGCTAATCTTGAGTTCTCTCAAGCTCAACACGTATTACTTTATATACCTAGTGTCTCATACAGGAACCTGGGAGCCATTGTTGACACCTCTCTGCCAGTAAATAAATTTCAGATCCTTCCCCTTCTCTTCACCACTGCCAAAGCTCAGGGCCAAGCCACAAGCATTTTTAGCATCTGGACTTCTACATCTAGCCTCTTAAACAGACTCCCGATTATCCCCTGCTGTTCTTCAATTCCTTTTTCACAACATAACAAAGTGGTTTTCTAAATGCAAATATGTTCAGGTCAATGTCTTAAAACCTTTTTAATGGATTCTAACTATGGCTACGTTAAAATTCAAAATTATCCTGGCTTACAACATCCTCTCACCACATTCAAAGAATACTGACTTACTTGGCTTCTAGAACAAGGATACAAGATTTCCTTCCTTAAGACTTAACCTAAGTCTATTCTCCTAAACATTTACTCCACTTTTCACACTTACTTATCTCTCATAAGTGTTTCTTACTTAAGTGTCATTTCCTCTAGGAGGCCTTTCTTAACCTCTCTAAAGAGGTCACCTATCATAATTCCTAAGCATGCCTTACATTTCCTGTGTAGCCCCCATTACAATGTGAACTCTTATATTATGATTGTTTGCACAAGATCTAGCCCCCTCGCTATAATGTAAGCTCCATGATGGATGAAAGCAGTTTGTTTTGTTTCTTTTGTTTACAGCTGGAGTCTCAGAGCTTCACACAGGGTTGGGCACATAAAGGTGTTCAAAAATATTCTCAAAGTTGAAATTCATCTCAGAATTTAGTGCATAAATTGTGTGCCAGTTATAAAGAAGTGGCAAACATTCTGTTACCGAAAAATAAAAATATAAAAAGAAACAATAAAACTCAACAAAACAACCTACCAACAAAACACAGATACATTTCTTCTTTTACGTTAATGACTTAGCAGTTCAGAAAATGATAACATCAAGGGCTAAAGCCAATTTCCTTAGAGTCTTTTGTGTTCATTTTATCCCTAAATCTAAACCCTTACCTTCTAGGTTGTGTCTCATCTCCCATCTTGGAAAACAAACGAATACAACTTTCTGCCTGTTTGTAATTTGTTATGATTTGCTTTGAACTTGGATTAGGTTGGTTGGTTGACAAATTGGGTATTTGATGGATGGAGTGATTGACTGATTTTCCAACAGCACTGCCTATTCTCACCACAAAATACCCCTCCAGAGACACACAGGTAAAACTCTAGTAAGTACAAAGTTAAAGTTATGCTCACTGTTGGGTTGCTCCTGCCACTTTCAGATGATTGCATTTTCACTTTCCAATTGTACTGGACCTCAGCCAGATCCATAAGGTAAGGCATTAGAATGAGGTTGTTTGAAAAATACTTATAGTTGACTCAAGCGACTAATTCTGCTATATGCTTTAAAAGCAAATTCCCAAGCACTCCAGTATATCTATGGAAATACTTGTTTTATAGACAATTTTTTTTGAAGTGAGATTTGACAGTGTTTATAGCAAAACACTGTTCTCTAGCAGCTGTTTGAGCACACATGTAAATATGCAGGAAAATTCACAAATATTCTGTTCCCTCTTAATACTTGAAGTAAAAAATCAGCACTTTACAGTCATTTAGCTAGTGTGGCTAATACTATCTTCATTTACCATACACATATAAACTCTCAGATATAACGATTTTGGATCACAGTGTTAATTCTGCCTTTAAACAATATTCTTTGGCCACTAAATTCTAAGGCAGAGACTATGATTTATTAATCTTTTTTATTCCCAGGGACAGCCAGTGTCACTGACATAAAGCAGGTGCTCAACAAATATTCATAAAATTAATGAATAACATCAGAGGTTCTGTGAATCTCACTTAGTCACACTAGTTCTAACTTTTTTTAAATTCTGCATGGATCATATTTTTTTAGTGTATCTGATCCTTTAAAACAAACAAACAAAAGTAAAACCAAATGTCCTGAGCCCTTCGTTGCCGCGTGGTATATTACTCTTGACCTTTGTTTGAGTAATACAGTTCTCTAATCTTAAGTGTGTTGCACTGAAAAAGTATTTCGACTTATCTCTTGATTATCACAGCAAACTTTTAAGACAGATGGAGTAGGCATTATCAGCTTAATTTTATAGATAAGAAAATGGAAGAGTAGTAATGCTAGGTGATTTCTGACTATGAAACTCCAGCCTCAGTGCCTTTGATACTATGTGCAGTATGTAGGCATTGAATTCCTCCTACTGGCCAGGCACTGAGCTAGGCTGATAATATACAAGCAAGAACACATACAAGGTCCCGCTTTCACGAAGTGCAAGAGAATGATGTGACAGAACGTCTGCATAATTTTTATTAGACACTCTTTAATAGTAGGACTAGTAAATAAAAAGACCAGAAATAGATGTTGACAACAAGAAGAGAGTTTCACAGATCAAGTGATTTTAGCCAGAGGTCAAAGCCCAGAAGGTGAAGGATACCAGTCATCTGATCTTTACCTTATCTGCCTAGGCAAGGATCAGGAACCCAAGCCAGGAGGTGAGGAAATGAAAGATACGAGCTTAGAGAAAAGGATGTGATACTAGGTCAACTGCTTCCGAGGGGTGGAAATCTGTATTCTAGACTAGAGTCAGAGATGAACTTCGAGGTGCAGGCAGATCTGAGTAGAACGGAGGACGCAAGAAGACTCTACAGTTGGCTGCCCTAGAGGTCTGAGGAAGAAGTGACCATATCTTTTCTAAAAATCAACTTGAGATTTTCAAAATCAGAAAATTTCTGAAGAACTGCTTTCAAAATGCTAAAGAAAATAGTTACTACTGATTGTAAAAACAAAAACAAAAAAAAACATGTCCATAGCTTCTCTTGCTTTCATGGTGGGTTTTTTTTCTTTTTTTTTTTTTTTCAGGCTTTCTTACAACTCATACATTTGGAAGAATGTCTTTTTCTTCCAGTTTATTAGCAGGCACTGAGGAGACCACTTATTGCCAATTTTATACTTTTATAACTTCAGTCACCTTTAGATTTTCTAATTATCTGTAGACTCCCCTGGAATCCAAACCATTTGTCTTAGTTTGCAGGGCAGCTGTAGCAAAGTACCACAGACTGGTTGCCTGAACAACAGGAATTTATTGTCTCACAATTTTGGAGGCTAGAAGCCCACATCAAGGTGTCAGCAGGGCCTTGTTTTCTGTGACGTCTCATGGGCGCGTCGGGGGCTTGCCAGCAGGGCCTCTGCAGCTCCCTCTCAACCTCTGTCACATGACCATCTGTCTCCTTCTATCTCCTACTCCTAAGCCCAAGTGTCCTCTGCTTATAGGTCCTCTAGTCATAGTAGATTAAGGGCCACCCTACTAATAACACCTTCAAAGATCGTATTTACAAATGGGCTCGTATCCATAGGACCAGGGGATAGGATTTGAGCATGTCTTTGTGGGGCATGTGATTCAATCCATAATACCCTTGTAAGAATTTCCAGATATTTTAACAAGTGTTTTATCTTCTCTGGAGTCAAGTTTGGAATATAATTAGAGAGAAGAAGAATATGACTTGGAATGGACTCCTTACCACTTGGAATGGTTACTAGCTCTCTAGTTCCAATCTTGCTGGGCACTCAAGCTGACAGAGGGAAACTGATGGAGTCTAGGATATACTATCAAGGATATCTCTATAAGCATCCAGGGGTAATGCATCTTTAGAGTATCACTCTTACTGTAAGTAAGATATCTAAACGAGACATTCTGTATTGAAAATGGTTACAGAAGGTGTCTATGTAATAGTCTGTAACTAATTCCTAATCAGTTTACTTTTTCAAGAGTATTACTCTACTAAAGTTCCCTCCACTTCTGAGATTCTATGTGCCACTACACGTGGTACACCCTTATTTATGCTCTCTAGTATTTTAATTGCATGGTAGTTAAAGCTCTTCACTGCTGAAGTTTAATGAGCTCTCAGATCACTATGGTATCACAAGCTATTTTTTCCTCCACACTTGCACATGGGGTAATTTCCTCAACATCAGAAGATTTTTGCTTCTAAATAAATTGCTTTTCAGTTTCTATATGAAACTTCTGATTTGTGTCTGCCCATTTCTCTTATTGCTCTCTCTTTGTATCCTTAATTACATTTCCTCTATTTTTGTACTACTTGTTATTTTAACAGTATATCATATCATCAAAATTCATATCTTGATATTATATTCTAAAAGTATTTTGGAAGTGGAATATATAATATATTTGGTAGATTCAGCCATGACAAGACAGCCAATAGTTGGTCATTTTTTCTTATTGATGTTGAATCTCATAAATGCTACCACATTAGTTTGTGGCTAGAAGTTATTAGAGTAAAATATTCTATAAAATAATTAATTTATTGAATATAATAAAAAATTCATAATTATACAAAGAGCTTAAACTTAGACACATATAAAAAGATTAAACTTAAGGACCCGAACTGATACCCTCAGGATCCAAAACTTACTCAAAACTAAAGATGTCAGCTTACTGAATGGCGTGTTTACAGTGGGTAGATTTATTTACTCACACAAATGCAAACATTTATTTGCTTGGCTACAACAGGCCTGCTCAGTAAATAGATATTCTTTAGAGATATTCTTTAGAGATTATTCCTTTGCCTACACTTTAGGTAATCTAACCGGCTTTTGATATATATTTATGAAACTGAAGAAGGATTGGGGGACTTTAAGATTTCTGAATGCTTACAACAATATTTGTTTATTGTCTTTTTCTACACTAATTTGTAAGCCTTTTTTTAATAATACATCTGCTTGATGTAATGCCTGACCCAAGAAAGTGCTCAAGAAATATTTTATAAGTGAATCAATAAATGCATGAATACAACATAAAAGTCTGGCTTCCAGTATGAATCAGAAAAACATACTACAAAGAGCAATACAAATAGTTTATAATTTAAATAATCATGTGTGAGCCTGTGTGTGTATACACATATGTGTTTATATTTGTATTATCTTGGAGTCATCTAAGACAATTCCTTCTCCTTTATTTTCTAGTCATCAAGTCTTATCTATTGTTTATGTCTCAAAATATTTAAATTCACATTTTTCTGTCAGTATTGATGCAGCCTAAATCCCCATTGTTTTTAAGGCAGGACTTATTATAATACCTTCTTATTGGAATCCTCTGCATCAAGAGTCTTTTTCTGTGCCTAATTGTCAGGTCACAAGCCACAGAAGTCCACTTTCCTCAAGTTCCTGCTCTACCCAGGACCTTTAATAGCTCTCACTTGACCCTTAGAACAAATTAAATGCTTCTAGATATTTCAAGTATTCCATAAACTTACTCTAATCCACCTTCCCTATTTGAATTTACTCTAAATTTATTTCATATTATTCTTGATTAAAATTCTATGCTCTAGGGAAGTGGCTGTGGCTCAATTGGTTGGGCTCCCGTTTACCATATGCGAGGCCCCGGGTTCGAGCCCCAGGGCCTCCTGATGAAGGAGCGCTTGTACGGTGCCATGAGCTGGCGCAGCAAGACAACACAACAGAGGGAGACACAGAAAGGCACACAGCAGATGGACACAGCGAGCGCAAGCAGCAAGTGGGGGGGATAAATAAAAAAATAATAATAATAAAATAAAATAAACAAATCTGTAAAAAAAAAACAAAACAAAATTCTATGCTCTAGTCAAATGATTTCTTTATCTTACTCTGAAAGCAGCATCTCACTACCCACCTCATCTCGGTTGTGTTCGTTTCTCCAACTGACATAGTCTCCACAGGTCAAATTCAGTATTTTTGTCAAGCTTGCCTCAAAATTCATTCTCTTGATAAAACAAAACATCCTTTCCTGTTCATTATCCACTAATCTATATCATGAAATTTATCATTTTAAACATAATCTCTTAGTTGATGTTTCCTATGGATGTACTCATGGTGCTAGAAACCATGTTGTACATGCTTTTGAATCTCCAGAATGCCTATCATATCAGTGGGCGCATAGTCGGCATTCAAAACTTCTTACCAACTCACTTTCATTCACTTACAGCACATACACACGCACACCACACACACACTCACTCACATGCACCTCCACGTAGTAAAACTTGTAGGAAGCTGGGCAAAATTTTCCATAACTAGGCAAGCTATTCTATATGGGTTCTAACATAGTCAATCATTTATTCATTCAGCAAATATTTACTGAGTTCCTGGTTACATATAAGAAAGGCTGGCCTTGGGCTTGTCACTGTGGAGTTACTCAGCTCTGCAAGACCCTCGGTGTGTAGCTGAGAGCATTGCACACAGTTAAAATAAACTGAGTCAATAAGATGAGGTCTCTCTTCTCAAAGAGCTTATTTATTGTGCACAGCTATCTGCAAGGCAAAAACTCAGTTCAGGGGTATAACTAAGCAAATTATATCGATTGTTTTTTATTTTTAATGCTGAGTACTAGATTTCTGTTCTTTTATAATCAAAATTACCTGAAATTTTCCATTTTGAAAAATGTTCAATTTTAGCTATGGCTGAATAGAAAAAGTAAGGTCTGAGCAGATGGCTGTCAAAACACCAATGACTACATACCATGGCTGAGAACTTACACACAAAAATATGCAACTTGGTACACAGTAGACTTCTTCCATGTAAATGCCAAGGGACATCTGGCTTGAAAACTCCGCAAAATCAATTTGATGCTAGTCTATATTTGCTCTGTCTTCCACGAATATTAAATTATATCAGCATCTGCCAGAGTCCATGACAGGAAAGATTCAGAACCACTTCAAACCCTTGTGTTTCACCTTCCAATATTAGATAACAGCTGGACGCTGAAACCTCACTTACACAGTACTTATTGCTTACATAAATGGAGTTATTTGAAAATAGGAAAATTCGTATGTCTGAAAGGGTTAATGCATCCCCACTCACGGTAAATCCTCCTCCTTCTAACAAAGCGCATATATATGGTTTGCTTGTGAACAGGTTTCTTCTTGGAGCTTTTACTAAATATGTAGCTGCTGCATTAACCTTTGCAGTTAAGACTCAGTTTTAGTACACATTAATGCAACTCTCTTAAATCAAAATACTTTTACCCCTGTTACTTGCAAGTTGATAATATATTTATTGTAATTAAAGAGTTATATTATTTACAAAGAGAGATTGACATTCCACAAATTTAGTTGATACAGTATGAGTGCAATTAATTACCATACATACTGTTTCTACCTGGCCAAAGTACCTATTTTATTCTGCATAATAGAAAGATGACTGATATTGTGGTTGTTTTTAATTTTTATTTTTTATTCCCCACCCCCTGAAATGGCTCCCTCATCTGTCTGCTTGTCTTCTTCAGGAGGCACCGAGAACTGAACCTGGGACCTCCCACGTGGGAGGCGAGTGCCCAACTGCTTGAGCCACTTCCGCTCCCTGCTGGTTGGGTTATCTGCTCATTGTAATATCTTGCTGGTTGTGGCATCTGATCATCTTCTTTAGGAGGCACCGGAAACAGAATCCAGACCTCCCATTTGGGAGGCAGGCGCCCAATTGCTTGAGCCACATCTGCTCCCCAAATTGTGATTTTAATTACACAGTCTTTTATCCTATTTATATCCTCTTATTTTTTTTTTAAGAGGTACCAGGGAATGAACCCGCTCAACCACTGAGCTACATCCGCTCCCCAATGAGAGTTGGTTTTTTTGTTTGTTTGTTTGTTTTGTTTTTAGGAGGTACCAGGGATCGAACCCAGGACCTTATACATAGGAAGCAGGCACTCAACCAATTGAGTTACATCATCTAGTCTCCATTTCTAATTAAGTATGAAGTCATGAACATATCTTATGTAAAACAGTCTGTAGATATAGCTAGTGAGGGAAGAACATTTTATTGATGAGATAAATTCATATTAAAATGAAATCACAAATCCCAACTGATAGCTAGGTTTGACACACTCAGAAAAACTCAATGATGGTTAGTAAAACGTTGCATGTGTGAGTGTGTGAATGCAGGGCTGTGCACAACAAACACATCTCTTGACTGCACCGCGTCTGTGCTGCCAATTAAGCAGAGCAAGATTGGAAAACGATTCTGAGCTGAAGAGAACAATAACTTTGCTCCACTAAAGAGAAATCACTGTGAATTTTCCTGTGGTTCCATAATGTAATCAGAATGTTGCAAATGTAATTTCCTAAAATGAGCAAAAGTTTCTACAGGTATATGATACCCCGCAACCACCCTGACCACAGAATTCACATCACTGCTGTTCAGTGCCTATGAAATTTCCCAATTCCCATTTAAAATGCATGAGTTTGCACATGATAAAGAGAGAAGCCAAAATGGTTTCCTTGATTTAAATTTTTTCAATTTATTTTTAATTCTGATATATTTAGTGTCTTTTCTCCATGGAGCCTTCTACTTAGGTATGCTTTCTCCTTGACCTACTAACAAATCTGTCAATGAAACAGGTGCTCATAGCTCTATTAAAGCAAAACGTGATGTCTCCACCTTCCTAAGGAACAATAACCAATCTCAGACCAATATTTTTAGAAATCCTCGATATAAACACAAAATTGTGATTTCATCTTTCATTTTTAAAAGTAGCTGCATGTGTCTGAACACATACTCTTTTCTTTTAAATGCAAAGACAATGTATATGAAGATTTGCACTTTGCTCTAAAAGTTACTTACTACAGATTACAAACAATTCAGGAATGAGAAAAAATATGTTATTTTTTGTAATCTATGTACAAAGAGCAGAGGTGCACCTTTAATTTTTAAAATACCTCGAGTCTCTCTTTTCCCAGTGATTCAAACTAAATTAGAGTCCTCAATAAATTACACTCTGATATGTTCACTTACTATGTGTACTTGGGAATTGTTGCAAGATTCACTTTTATAAATAGTTTAACCCCAAATCTATTTAGCTCTAAATTAAGTTTCAAATTTTCTGCAGTTAAAAGAAAGTATTTTTATGGCCCTTAACTTTGTATTTTGCCTGACTTTAAGCACACTTCCACCTAATCAAGATTGGAATGATGTTTGCATATATCATTACTATGATAATATGATGTGAACATATTTAGGTAAATCTACAGCTATACAGTAATTGGGCTGAACCTATTCCTAGGACATGCTATATTTATTCTAGAATTTAAGAGATAATTTTATCAAGCTTTCTAAATATTTTTCAAATTTCATTTGACTTATTCATCTCATGTACTCCACATATAATATAGTACTTAATCAGATGCCATGGAGGTTGTATTTAAGTTCTGTGTTGAATTGAATTATCCTAAACAATGCAACTTTCACAAATGCAAGGAAAAGACAGAGAACTAAAACAGTTGCTGAAAGACAGAAATCCTTCCAAACTCAATGACTTCACCTCTTATCTATGCCTCACTACTCATTTAGTCACTATTTTCTGGCTTAATAGAAGTCAGCCTGTACTTATTCATCATTCACCAAAAAAATATTCATTGTTCATGCATTAAAGGTAGATTAGAGAGGAGGAGGACAGACAGATGACCCCAGGTTTCCAAGGTATGGGATACAGAAAGAGCAACAGATCAGGCAAGAGGTCTAGACCTAGCAGTCTCTAGTATACACAAGGAATGGACACCATGGAAGTACATGCAGAGCCACAGAGAGACTCTATGTAAATGAAAGAGAGGAACAAAACAGAACTCAGAAGAATAATGGTATTTAGGCAGAGGATCCTGGGAAGGTTACCCAGAAGGACAAACCTAAGAGGACAGAAGAGAATTAGAAGAATGTGTTATCTTAGAAGTCAATGGAAGAGAGTCCTCAAAGAAAGAGTGGGTGCTTTGATTTGGCAAATGGCACAACGAATTCAGGGAAGGTAGAGAAAAATTTTCATTGGATTGAAAAATTGAGGGCTTATTGATGACTTTAAAGTGAACAGCTTTATAGAAAGGTGGAAACTGAATACAGATTGTTGCCGGTTGAGGAGTGAATGGATTTGAGGAAGAGCAGTCAGCATGGTGGGGTGGTGTATAAATTTTTGTTTCTTGTGCTGGTACCCGCTACAACATGATAAACCTCAAAGGCATTAGGTTGAGTGGAATAAGTCAGACACAAAAGGACAAATATTGTATTGCTTCTTTCATCTGAAATACTTAGAATAAGCAAATCCATAGAGATGGAAAGCAGAATAGTGGTTACCAGGGGTGAGGGAAGGAGGAATGGGGAATTATTGCTAAATGAGTATGAGTTTTGGTTTCAGGTGAGGAAAATAATGTGGAATAGTTAGTGGTGAATGTTTCACAGTATTGTCAATCTACTTAAGGTCAACGAATTGGCCACTTCTTAAATGATTAAAATGATTTTTATGTTATGCATACTTACCAGAATTAAAAATAAATACAAATTATTTTTAAAAATGGAAAGGAGCATTTGAAATGCTGAAGGGAAAGAACTAATAGGCATATTAAAGGTATAACTAAGAAAGAAGAAAGATAATGGATAAAGTAGGATGCTGATGTGAGGAATATTCAAACTCAAAGTGTCAGTCTAAAAAATGGCAGGTAGATACAAGTAAGTCCTCAAATATCTAAAGTGAAACAGTAAATGAGTTCTAAAACTTGCATAACCTTTGATTACAATAGCATTTTGAAGTTAGTGATTCTATTTAATTTTTTAGTTATTTTCTGACCCCCTGAAAAGTAAAGTCCTCTTGGAATAGAAAGTTGGGTATTTGGTTTGTATTTATGAAAACTCATTTCTCTTATTATCAAAAGGAAAAGTCTATAGCTTTGAATTATGTTAGGAAAAGCTTTTGAAATATGATGATTTTATTTGAGCACTTCCCACACACCTATTTATTGATTTGTCCACATTTATCAAAATCTAGGAACATGCTGACATTGTGTGTCAAAGTACCATTTTGCGAAACTTTTTGGCTAAAAGTGATTAAAGTGCAATTTCTTAAGCATCAAAGAAATTTTGCAACTGAGAATGAATTTATAACACGCATATCATCAAACACTTAATTTGAGAGTAAATGAGGGTTTGGTGTGGTGATGAATACACAATGAGAGCTTGTCAAGGGACAGAATTTCTGAGTTTCATGAATAAGCAAAAATGTGGAATAAGCAAAAATGTGCAGCATTGTAACATTCCTTTTAAGTAAAACAAAACACAATCTCAGCCTTAAAAACCTCAAAAATGTATGATGTTTTATCAGAGTCTTCTGATTTTTTTCTTTTGTTAGCCTTGTGAAGTTGTACTTATTCGTGAAAAGTCAACAAGCAAGCAAGCAAATATCCAACTCAAACCATCTGACCAACAAAACACCAGCAGTGGCAACAGCATAACTACTTAAGCCCCACAACCCAGCGATCTCTAGCCACAGAGAGCAGTGGAGATTTTTACCACCATGGTGGACTCTTACTGCCATTTCCTTTCTGGTACGTTCAAAGCACTGGGGAACTCTCCAATGCATGAAATTTCCTAGAACCCTGAAGTTCACAAAGCTGCCTGACGTGCCTTAAGGACTATTTTTGGTCCATGGCCTACTTAAAACCACATTCTAGAGGAGTCTTATTCTTTTAGAAGCAGAGGTAAGTAGCATCCCAAATTAGTCCTCATTTCTTTGTAAAACCTGCAGTTCTTAAAGAAATGACATATATTTAAGTGGAAAAACATAGCAAGCTTTTCTGGCATTCTTCCCTTTAGCTATTCACCAGTCTCTTGTTTCCTTACCCACAAGTTCTTATCAGGGCAGGCCACACTTTCAATTACACAAAGTCACTTACAGTGTCCTCCTGGGATAATAACACATGTTCTTGCTTGAGCTATTCAAAGGGATGCTCAGGGCATTCTTTCTCCTACCTTTTCTCTCCAAAGCTGGTAATTCTCTTATGGATAGAGAAGAATTTATATAAATATATATGATGTCTGTAGCAAATGGAAGAAAAAATAAAATAACTAGAGAGCGCTTCTCAGCCCTTGAAAAACTTTATTTCTTTGAAATTTCAAGAAATAAGTTATAGTACAGAAAGAATACATCTAATTCTACCAGCCCACAATCTACTTGAAATCAATGAAAATCTTATTTCAGTCTTGGAATAATTTGCCTTTTCAAAATTATTTTAGCTTTTGTATAAAGAAAAGTCAACATAGAAGAAAGTCTATTCATGGGTGAAAATGTGAAATTAGGAAAAGTAAATGGTTTAATTTTGAAATAGGGGATATAATGTGCTGAACAAGTCAACATTTTACCCAGTGCATGAGATACTGCAATTTAGCCACCAAGGCTCTACTATCATCAAGTGGGCTGTGATTTAAAAACTGGAGCATTTCTCAAACACCGGGGTTTAGGCCTACCATACATTGAAATAAAAATCCAAAAAAGAGGAAAATTCAAAGAGTTACTAGGGAATTGATTTTATGACATTTTCTTCAATGTCTTAGTTATGGGAAACAAAACTTACTCATAAAATATGATTATATTAAGACAAAAAATTTGACAATAGTAATGGAAACTTTTCTTAAAAAGTGAACACTTCTTCCACCTGTGTCCAAGAACAGCTGTGGCCCCAGAATGCTTTTAGCTACCTTTCTAGGGGTAAGTATGGAGGGTTCCCCTCTGGAGAAAAAATATGATCCCAGAGGAAGGCGTCTCCCCATTCTTGCATTTGATGCTGCCCCACCAAAACAGCTGGCTCTGCACAATCACCAGGTAGTAAAGCCTGAAACCAGCCCTGGCGCCACACACAGAGCTGTCATTTGGCATTTTAGGACTTCACAGTTAAATGCTAAGGAGGCATGAAGAATATGCAGATATTTGGGTAGGGTCCTGCATGGAAAAGAACCCAGATAAATAGCTGGGTGGGGAATCTGGAAGACAAAAGATTATATAGTAACAAGAAAAAAAAAAAAATCCCTGTAATTACTACTCTGGAGTGATTCAAGAAGAAAAACAAGAATAGGATAATAGAAAAAAAGATTACAAATATTACTACAACAAAATTTCAATAGAGCCTTTGGAAGATAAAGTTGAAGGCATTGCCTAGAAAGAGAATCAAAAGAAAAACAGATTAAAACTATGAGTCATAAGATAACACAAATCCTCAATACAGGAAAGCCAAATTTGACAACTAGGAGCTCCAGACAGATAGAATGGAGAAGCTGGATAGAAGGAATTTGTACTTAAAAAATTGATAACAACACAAAGAAATTACCCAAAGATGAAGGAATACGTATATAGACTAAAGAGCCTACCATTTTGTATAATGCAGTGCATTAAACATAGGACTCAAAGTTTACTGCTCATGTCAATTTTCTCAAGAAGTTATTCAAGTGTGTTCTCCAGCAAAATGAAGTAAACCAAGAAAGAGGAAGGTATGGATTCATCCTCTTGGATAAGGGATCCCAAGGAATTGTGAAAAATAATTACTAAAAAAGTAATGTATTATACACTTGAATAATAAAACTTTGCTAAGCCTTCTGTTACTGATGTTCAGCTGTCAGATGCTACGGATGTGTACGTAGATCTTTTACCTTCCGTAATGCACTTTTTAAGTAGCAGATAAATAATATATAGATTTACATATATGATTTTTCCTAATCACTTGCTAAAACCAATATTCTCATGAACAAAATATTGCAACTGGGAGTCAGAATCTGGGACATTTATTATATAAAAACCATAGTGCCTCACATAAAGCAGGGGCAAAATAAAGTGTTTGAACCTGAAATTTAAGTGAATTGTCGAACTTGATGAAAATCAAGATGGATTCCACAGACCCTGAGTTGTGAAACCTTTAAAATAATACTCATGATAAATTTGTTTACAGTAATATTCTTGAGGATATATTTTTCAGAAAAAAAATATTGCTTGCATTTGACTTCTTCCTTTAAGGGGCTAAATAATATGTAAGTAAACCTAGATCTGCTTTGTGATCCATAAGCAAGTGTAAATGGTGCCATTTAACTGCTTATTCAGCATATTTTAATAAATACACACTCACATGTATACAGTGAAGAGGATATCAGGTAGTTTTATTTCCTATGTTTTCTTTCTTTATAAAACATTTTAAAAATTGGAATATGCTTAGAAACATGCACAAACACATTTATAACTCAATGTATTCTCACAAATAAAAACCTATATAGCCATCTCCCAGGTCAGGAGAGAGAATATTACCGAAACCAAGGATCCCTCCTCTCAATCCCTATCTCCACCTTCCCCAAAGATAACTATTATCCTGGCACTATAATTGAGTTGTATCTGCTTTTGACTTTATGTAAATGGAATCGTGCAGTACATACTGTTTTATGTTTATTTCACTAAACAGTATGTCTGAGGATTCACTCACACTGTTGTCTGTAGTAGCTGACTGTTCACTTTTATTGCTTTATAATATTCCTCACATGACTATATATCACAATGTAGTTGGCCATACTGATATTCATGTCATCTGGCTCTTTCCAGATTAGGGTATTGGGAATAGTGCTGCTACGAGCATTCGTGGCTGTCTTTGTGCACAGGGGCACACATTTGCTGGCTATATACCTATAAGTTGAATGGCAGGGTCATAGAGTATGTATATATTAACTTCAGGAAATAATGCCAAGGTGTTTTCCAATCAAGTACAACATACTTATTTTGGTTTTTCTTTAAACAAATATAAGCCTAATCTGAATCATAGTCAATTATTTGGCTCTGTTTGGTATTCAGATAATGGCTTTGGTCAATCATAATAATTTAAAACTTTATTTGGTTTCATTGTTAACACTAGGATAAATGATGTCTTCAACTGCTCTCAAGCTAGACAGAAATTTCTGTGGCATTCGGCATTTAAGCCACAAAGGGCAAAAGAAAATTTCTGACGAATATTGTATGTCACGCAGATGACAGGCCCTAGTTCTTCTAAACAAACTGAAAGAAAACCTTCTGCTGATCAAAGCAGACAAGAGTGGTGGTTTTTCTCAGTTGGATGCAAGGTTATATATTGTACATCACAGAACCCATTGTCTCCAATCCCAGTTTTCACTACAGCCAAAACCCAGAAGAGCACAAAATACAAATGGTGATTTTAAAATTCACATGAGTGTAAAAATAAGCAAACCCAAGATGCATAAACAACCTGGTAGGTTAAAAAGCTGTATTTTACATGCACCATTTCCAATTCCTAGTGCAGGCTATATAAAAAGAAACCTTTTGATTAGGAACAATGAGGAATGCTATAGTTCTTAAATTTAATACTTTCCTTCAACACCATACCAAAAAAAAAAAAAAAAAATTAACAAATAAATAAAATAAAACAAGTTTAAAATTCTAGAGTGGTCTAAGGTATTAGGTTTCTTAAAATTAGAGTTGACAAGACTATGGTCAATAAAAATAATCAACAACATGGTGCATTTCATATTCCACAACATTTAAAATGTTTAACACTTTACATGGGGAAATACATGTGGATACTATTAAGTACGTTTTTAAAAATATGTACAATCCTTAATGAACTATAGGGTGAAGCAAGGACTGGTTGAGTAGTACCATCATTTGTTTCCCTTACCTTGTGAGGTCTCTTATTATGCTCTCATTTGTCACCAATCTTTCCTTTTTATTTTATTTACCATTTTGCTTTATATTTATTTTTAACTTTTTATCATGGCAACATTTAACGTACTCAAAAGTAGACAGAATAGTATAATGAACTTCCATTTACCCTCAATAGCTTTGAAAAGTATGAATATTTTGTCATTCTTATTTGAAAGAATAACATACTTAGTTCCTTCTAAATCCTATAGTATTTTCTGAGCTAAACAGTGCAACCAATTGCTTTTCTATCATAAACTCCATCCAACTTGCTTTCTAGAAACACTAAAGATGATGTATGATTAGGTAAACATCTGTTCTAAGAGATACATTTATATTTTTAGATAAGCACTTTCACATAAATATTTTTTTAAAAATGAAAGAGAAGTTAATCATGCCATTATAGTTGAATTATCTGGATTTATACTGCATTCTGCTTCGTCACAGGTGTAAGGAACACTATACCCCAATAATTTTCTTTGGAAAACACAAAGTGTGGAACTGTGGGAACAACCTCAAGGACAGAACATGATGATGGTATCACCGCCCTTCTTACAAGTGGAAGCATGGCTTCCAAGATCTCTGAAGCAAACCCTTGATGACCCAGGTCAGCCTAAACTTGTACTATATGTACTTTCTAGGAAAAAAAAAAAACTTGGAGATTTGACATGATTAATTAGGATAACTTCTCCTCAAGATCTATATTCTGAATTTGCACCTCCAAATTAGATTACCAGAATTCCTTAACATCTAAGTTTGTATCCTTTAGTTGGTACATTTATATTTATATTGATAAAGGATCTATACTGAGTTCAATTTCAGGTCAAAGTGTTCTCAGTTATTTTGAGAAGCTTTAATTGGTTACTTTGGGGTAAATTCTATTTAATTTCTTATTTGAAAAGGTTTCTTGTATTTCAGAGTGTATTAGTCAACCAAAGGGGTACTGATGCAAAACACCAGAAATCGGTTGGCTTTTATAAAGGGTATTTATTTGGGGTAAAGCCCAAAGTTACCAGGCCATAAAGCATAAGTTACTCCCCTCACCAGTGTCTACTGCCAAGTGTTGGAGCAAGATGGCTGCCGACATCCTCAAGGGTTCAGGCTTCCTCTTTCCTCTGAAGGCTCTGTGGTCCCAGCTTCTTCCAATATCAGCTGTAGGCTGGGGTAAGTCTCATCTCTCTGCTGGGACTCCTGGGTTCAGGAGGTCCAGCAAGGTTCAGGCTTCCTGGGTTCTTCTCTTCCCAGGGCTTGCTTGTCTCCGGGCTCAGCTCCTCTGCTATCTCCACAAGGTCAGCTGTAGACTATGAGGCTCTCTAGGCTTTGTCTCTCTCCACAAAGCCAGCTGTAGACTATCAGGCGAACAGCTGGTCTCTTTTCCTGGGGCCTTCTCTCCTTCCTCACGACCAACCTCCTCTGTGTGCTTACTTCCCCAGGCTCCAGCATTAAAATCCCACATCAGAACTCCAACTCTGTCCTTCACCATGTCTTTTATCTGTGAGTCCCCACCCACCAAGGGATGGGGACTCAATGCCCTACTGACATGGCCCAATCAAAACCCCAATCATAATTTAATCACACCCAGAGGAACAGACCAGTTTACAAACATAATCCATATCTATTTTTGGAATTCATAACTATATCAAACTGCCACACAGAGCATTAAAGCTTAGATAGTTTTCTCTGTTAGAATACAATATCTGATATACTCATGCTTGGTTAGAGTCTAATGACCATGTTGAACATTTATTACTTAATAACCTTTATATCCTTACTTTTTCATAATCATGTATCAGCTCTATTAGTTAGATTTTATATTCCTCATTTTGAAGATGGGAGGTTAATTTCCTCAGGGTAATGTACTTAGTAAGTGGGGGAGCTGGGATATGAATATGTGTCTATCAGATTCACAATAAATATGTAGTAAGAATATTTAACCGAAAAAATTAGAAATCCAAACTTAACTAGGGGTATATGTTTTTTCTTTTTGATGATGTTCTTCAGTAAGCTTAAAGGCAATATAGCACAGTGTACACAGAATGAAGGGCATATCTCTTCTGTTTTGTACAGAGAAGGCATAGCTTCAGAGAACTATGGTGTCACTGATGACCCATCTGAAGGCAACGTTTATGTAGCTTCTCACATTTCAGCTGAAATCTGAACAACTGGATGGTGGAAAAATAAAGCTTGGAATGAGTACATGCAGTTCCTGGTACTCAGTAAGTTAACACAGAATAAATACTTGTGGATAAAGGAATGAAATATGAAAGGGTCAAATGTAGAACTAGACCTGCCAAGTGAATTGGGAATAGTACAGAGGGGACAAACCCAGCTTCAGATGTTGCTAAGTTGTCCAGGCCAGTGTAAAAAAAAAAAAAAATGCAAAGGATCCAAATGTAAAATAAGAGAAAAAAGTGGAATAAATAACAGGCATCCATAGCTCCTCTTTGCTCCTCAGACTACCAGATGCCCCTTTCCCTGCTTTATTCTCCATTGCTGGACCTGCCTCTTACTCCATTGAGGAACTAGAAGCAATGAGACAGAACCTACATGTTGTGTTCGCAACCCCATTGTAGCAACCCTATGGGCATCTACTCTCTACCTTCCTACATCTTGCAATAGATGAAACCATACTCCTATCAAACGCCAAGCTCTCCACATGTAGTCTGCAAATCTCTATCACAACCATTTCGTTTCCTCAAGGACTTTACTCCTGCAATTATCCCTTCTTTCCTGAATCATCTTCAGTTTCTCCTATTCTGTTGGATCATTCCCATCAGTTTACAAAGCAAAATCCTAAAAACAAAAAATTGCTTAGTTCCTCTCCTCCCCGCATTCTATCCCAGTGTTCGTCTCTCCTTCAGAGAAAATAATTTACTTGAAAAATTGTCTGTTTTTCTCCTTTCCCATTCCTTTCTTAACCTTCTCTAATCCTTCTCATAGTCCCACAGAGACTGTTTTTGTCAGGTATTCATGACCTCCATTTTCCCAAATACAATGGTCATGCATGGGCTGCCACTTGATTTGACTCCTCAACAACATTTGATAGTAGGCCATGTCTTCCTTCTATGTTGACAGTTTCTTTTCTTGGAATCCACTAAGTAGAGTCTCCTGGTTTTTCTCCCATTTTTTAGCTGTGCCTTAGTGTCTAATTTGCTTCCTGCTCCTTTGCTAACAACTAAATGTGGAGGTGTCTCCAGGCTTGGTAAGACATCCCTCCGTTTCCCCCTCCTTTCTCAGTGACATCAACTCCTTTACCTCAGTACTGTGGCTTTAGACAGCATCTACATGCCAAAGGCTCACAAGTCTACAACTGTAGTACTCACTTCTTCAAGAACACCAACCCACATCCCCAAATACCAAATCAACAGCTCTACTTGGAAGTCTAATCAGTATCTCAAGTTCAATATGGATAAAGTGTAGCTTTTTATTACCTGGTCTTTGCTCCTTGAAAATGTTTGTTCCCCTCCTAATCTATTCCATCACATTCAGAGATATCAGCACGTTGCTCAAGACCAAAACTTAGGATCAATCTGTCCTTGATTCTTCCTTACTAACTACCTCAACTAAAGTTTCTTTTCTCTCCCTTACCATTAACATATAATCCATCAGCAAGCACTATTGATTCCACCCGCCAAAAACATCCCATATGCATCTGTTTTTTCCCATCTCCATGAAATGCCCAATCACACCTGGGGTCTTACAGCCTCCTAACTTACCTCCTTATTTCAAATCTTGCACTTCAACAATAAGTTCTCCACATGGCAACCAAAGAGATCTTTCTAAACTATAAGACAGAATCATGCCATATATCTACTTAAAATCTGCTTAGAATAAGATGTAAATGTCTCTCCCTGGCTTACGAAGCCCTACAGGTTCTGGTCTCTGTTCAACTCTTTGATATTTTCTATTTCTCTGTCCTCACTTTCTATGTTCCATCACACCAGCATTCTTTTGGCTCCTCCAAAATTCCATGCTAGTTTCTTACATAGGTTCTTAATAGTTACCTAGTCTTTGCTATCACATTATTCTATTTTTCAAATTTTAAATGAAAAATTTTGATCACACTGAAAACTTGAGACTCCTTCAAATAATACTGTATATCCACCATCTAGATTCAAGAGTTAACATTTTTCCATATTTACTTTATCTTTAAAAGTGTATTTCGTGCCATAGCCTGATGGCAACAGGAAATGCTTCAAGGAGAGGTGGGAATTGAGCCAGTATTCAAAGGATGAGTGTCATATGATTATTGTTGAAGGGAATGGGGTTATTACAGCAGTTCCCTATTTAAAATAAACATTTTATATTTTATCATATAAATGGTGTATGTGCTACTGATTCAGATATAAAAGATCCAAAATCTACATCCCATGGGCAAAAACATAAATAGTGAAGAGCAAACACAGTAGGTTTTAAAATTTTCTCTTCATTGTACTTTAATTCATTTATAAGCTATGTAATTAATTTTGTCAGGGAAACATTTATTTATTCTTGATGAACCAAAAAAGCAATACAGCATATTCTTGTTCTTTTGTGGGCTAGCATTATTTGCATTATTTGTATAGCATCTTTCCTCTAAGACAAAAATCCATTATCTCTAAAAAACATCAATAACTTTTGAGAGACATGTAAAAATTAAACTGGCCAATTCCAGTAAATAGTCCGGAAAAAAAGAAGCATGCCAAAAACAAACAAAATAAATGTGGACTTTATTCATAGGAGAATTCTTCTAATTTCATGAAAAATTGTACTGATTTTAATAACTTTTATTCCAAATTACCACAGTTTTGAAGAAGCAAATTAAGGGTAAAGGCTGTATTAGGGGACTGGGTTCTTTGCAGATAGACATAAACAGTTCTAAACGCCAGGGCATAGCTTGTCACCATTCACACCAGAACTGTAATTACAATAATGGTAGATGAGTCACAAAAATAGGTAAAATTACCATCTATATTCTGTATTAGAATGTAGGTAAGTGCAAAATAGAGCTAAGGAAATTTTAACTGTTCTTGCTGAAAAATAATAAAAACATATTCCCTCAGGGTTCTGGTTGGCCGAGTTTTGAACTACAATATTATCTTTGCTCTGCAGAAAGACAAGGTAGAGTATGGAATTGCATGAAATGACTACATTTAATCCTGAGACTTGGCGATTGGGTTCTGAGTAGGAGACAGCAAAAGGGCAAAGGATCCGGGGAACAGTAGAAGAGCTTGGTGCCACATGTGGCACCTTTCCACACATTTTCTACATCCAACAACATTAAACCCATTCTTGTCCTCACAGTTTTTAATGTGTAACCAGGTGAGATTTATACATAAAAATTTGTATGAAAAAAGAGCCTCAGGACATTTAGAATTCCACTTACCCATTATCTCCATCCCTTATCCACTTAAAATGAATTACCAGGCACATGTAACAAAGCTACCCAAAATCGTTTAAAAAAAGAAACCAAATGTGTTGAAAAGATTTCTTACTGACCCTAAAAGTACTGAAATAAACAGCACTAAGAGAAACAGGTGCTCTCGGAATGGAAGATTTTAAAAGCAATCTGGGAAGGTCTTGTTTTTGCTCAGCCTTGATGTGAGCACACCACTGCAGCCTTAACGCTTAAAAAGATTGAGCGATGGCCGAGCCACCTGTGCACAGAATAAGAGCAATTCCCCTCCAGTAGGTAGAGCCTAACCTAATTATAAGAATGCTTGAAAAGACATATAGGACAAGTCACAGTAATGTCATAAATATGTAAAGGGGGCAGAGTGGGCACATGTGAGGCTTCTAAATAAGACGACAATCAGCAGATCTCGTGTTGCATTTACTACCCACTGTTACCAAAAAAAAGTGAGGATTTGGTACAATAATGAGTGTTGTGGCTATGAGACTTGTCACCAAATTGATGTAATTCCAGTTACTCTTCAGAAAGAGATCCTTGGGTACCTTAGGAGCTGAATGCTCTATTAGTGACAGTTTAAAAAGAAAGAGAAAGGAGGAGGTGAGAAGACCTAGTGGATTTGCAAAGTAAAATGAGCCAGTTGAGCTATTCTCCTTATAGATAAATGGGATTTGGAATAAGTCTGCTTTTCTCATGAATAAAATTTGAATATGAAAACTGAACACTTGAATACATATAGATATGTATGTATTTTAGACACATAACGTGCAATAAATACATGCACATCCCCAAAATATCTTCTGAATTTAAAAAAAAATTTATCTCAGGGAGAACATATATTTAGACAACTGGGCTTGATGGATTGTATAAGCATGTATTGCCAAGACAAATAATAAAGTAATAATCCAAATTTCTCTCCTCCCCATTCACCCATGAATGTTTCTTCCTAGTTTACCTCAACTAGCGAGTTGGGTCATTACATTCTAGGAAGGGAAAAGTCAAGTCTACATAATGACCTTAGAGACACTTTTTCCCTGTTCAAAGTAGGAGAAAGATATGTTGGATTTAAATCTATCATGAAAGGTTTAAAATCCCTTCTCTCTTGGGGAGAGAATTTTCTAGATGAGTGGAAATTGATTTACTCAAATCCATTGTATATGTGGTCATTCGCCATATGAATTTCCAACTCTCAGAGCTGTATCCTCCATTTCACTGGAACCAATGAGAAATAAGACACTACACTATAGTCCACCCTTCCTAGCATGCTTCTTTCTTGGGGAGGTCTTCCTTTCGTGCGCTATTGCTGGGAGAGGAGGGTCCTCACTTTTGAGCATGTGTGATCATTGCCCAGCGTTAGCAAATACAAGGTGGTCTCAAGACATGTACAGGTTCATTCAGGTTCACCACTTAGAATTAACATATTTAACTGTAAAAAGACTTCTAAATCTCTTAACCAAACCCTCCAGTAGCCAGTTTGAATCTGATTTATTCTCGTTGCCATACTGCTCCTGACAAAGACACCTGCAATCATCCCTGCCAGCTGCCAGCCCCAGGTGCTGCTGAAGAGCACTGGAACTCTGCCCACACGCCAGAACAATGTTGTCTCCTTCACTGCTGCAGTCAGGCCAGCAGAACCACTGCAGCACTTTTAATCTTACCTTTAATATCCTTTACAAACAGAGGTGGAAACCAGGACCCCTCTGTCTAATCAGGAAAGCACTGTCTCCTGTCATGAGAATTGTTCTCCAGAGCCATGCATTTTATGAGTTCCATAGAAAACTCCTAGGAAGGTCATCTTCTGAAATGGGAGCACAGCTGGTAGGCAATAAGAACCTCATTATGTGCATACGGGTGTGTGCACCGGTGTGTGTGTGTGTATGTACAGATCTCATTCTGTGCCTGAGATACCATATCCAAGGGCTTAAATTTTAAAAATTTCTCATTTGCTCTCTATGTGTCTATAACAAGGTAATTTAAACTGTTTTGTCCTCTGGCCTTCGATCTAAATTCATAGTCTTTTCCTTCTAACTGCTTCTATCATTTTGGAAATGGACATTTGAGAAGCCACACAAGGTCAAATATTTGATTTATGGCTTCATAATATTCAAAAGCATATTTCATTTTTCTGAAGACTCATTCTAATTTCTCATTTCCGCCCGGATTTTTGCATTAAGTCTGTAGTGACTTTAAAATAATCATCTTAATTAGAAGAAAGTGTGAAATACCTGTTAAAATTTTGAAGTTTTTGGAAAACCCATTACACCACTCAGTTTAGAAGAAAAAGCAGAGAGACTTCCTAATATTTACTTTAGAGATTGAGGTTTAGGTGGGAGGAAAGTTAGCTTATTTCTACCAGATAGCTCAAGTATTTTATAAACACTTACTTTTATGTTAATTAAGCCTTTGTTTGACTAAAGAATATCTACACTTTCCAAACACTCCTCAGGGAGAGCCTCATTTCCATATTAGCACAAGGTGAGATAGTGAGCTACCAATGGATGACATCTTTCTCACTTGATTAATTTTATTTGTTAGAGATACTAGAAGGTTTTATATGAATGAAGATATTTTCCCGTAGGAAAGTATTTGTTTCATAGCTAAATATGCTATATGCTAAAATCAGCCATTTCTATCTAGATGTTTGGATTATATATTCCAAAAGAAAAATCACACACCACACTGCAGTAAGCATTCTACGTCCTGAGTACAATATGTATTTGTGGTTCCTAAAATGTTTTCCAGAAAATTAAGTTGATTCTGTGAGAATCGTCTGGAAAATTCCTGGAAGTGATTCTATCCAAAAAGTAATCTCTCATATTGTAAAGGTCTTGGCAATATACAAACCCTGACTGTATCACATTTTGAGAATATTTAAAGAGGTAGAAAAAAAATGAGAAGACTAGATATTCTTGAGCATAAATAGATTTTTGTCAGCATTGCTTTACTTGTAGAAATGTGTGGGGCTTACTTGCATTTAGATTTAATAAATAATAAACAAAAAGGTAGTAAAAGCTCTTCTTTGATGGGAGACTCTATACAGTACTAATTAAGGACATGACCTTTGGTTTCAGGTAGACTTGGAGCCAAATACCAGCTAATCACTTAGTCTCTCATTGGTAAAATAGAAGTAACAATATTTCCAATCTCACAGGGTAATCACTAAATTAGTAATGTATGCAAAGTACTTAGCAGGGATTGGCCTGTTTTCTCTTGTGTAATAACATGTGGCTTTGTACTCTAAATTTTCAGTACCGGCAGAAAATGAACATGTCTTACCTTCACTAACTTTGAATTTCTTTAAAAGTTCAGCAGCCTTATATTACCTTACACCCCAAAGGAATAATCTTGAGATCAAAAAGATGGACAGCGATGCTTACGTCAGCGAGTGCACCGGGGGTTTCTGCAAGCTTTGGCACAAAGATTAATTCCTGACTTTGAGGCAGCATCAGTATCCTGCCGTGCAGCTAATAGCACCATGTGCAAGAACAAAACAAGCATGTTGCCATCGTCTTCCATGATTTCAATCCCGAACTACCCTGTGTTGTGTACATTGATGTTTTTTTTCTTTCAAATTGTACAGCTATGAAAACGGTGAAAGAAGTTTCTCGAGGATATATTTCATTAGGTTTGAAACTGCCCATAAAATCTGACAATTTGTGTCAGTGTCGCTGCTGGGAAGCCAATAAAGTCCACATCCCATAGCAGGTTGCAGGAAGTGCCAGCAGTGTCTCCAAAGACAAACTAATCAACACAGACCATTTTACTGACAGTACGCTTGTGTCCCCATATTTCAGAAAGGCAATTTAGGTGTGCCTGATGTGTAACAGTCCTTAGGAAAAAAAAAAATGGGCAGCGTAGAATGGGAAAGCGGGCGTTTTATATTTCTGATTTATTTCTCCATCAGAAAACACTGACCAAAGACGTCCATATCACTAAATCTCCATTAGCGAATAGAACATTAGAACAGTTACTCACACAATATTTACATATACATGGCAAGTGTTTGGTTCAACCCCAGCTGAGCCCACATCTTAATCAAATCACATAAACCAGACATTTCATTTGGAAAAAGAGTGTATGTTCAGTTGATTTCAACAGCACAGAGGATTTACTATTTGAAAGCCATTTAATATGGGTAGACGACTAGCATTCTCCATTCAGTTAATGTTTATTAAGGACCTACTATGTACGAGGCGTACAATCCATTTGCCAAACACTACGTGGTGCTCGGGACAGACAGATGACAGAACTCACTCTAAGTGAGGGAAACAGCAGTGGGGCCAAGAGGTGCTTAGGGTCTCTTGTGCTTCCCCTCTTCCCAGTAATCTTTCTGAGCCTCCCTAAAACCACCTCAAATAAATCAAAAGCTCAAGAAAGCATTGCTCTGCCTACGCATCTTTGCTACAAGCCCCTCCTGCATGGCTACTTAGGAGCCATGATATTAGCAGACATTTAAGACGGTGGCAAGACTGCACGATAAATGACGTAAGGAGCCTCTGTGAGCAAAGGGTTATTGTTTGGGGATTAAGGTGTCAGGAAGGCTTCAGGAAACTCTTGATAGGTGAGGACATGTAAACCATGTAATTAATGGAAGAGCAGGAGAAGAGAAGCAAGATAGCCCGTAAGAAAACACACTCGGACACTGCACAGGAATCGCCAGTAGTTTAGCATGACAGAAGTGTAGTGCATCCGTGGGACAAGTGGCAAAAATTGGCTGGGTTGGTTAGCAGGGACCAGATTATAAAGGGTCTGCATGTCGTTAAAAGGTTCAGAATAAATTTTATATTGGGGACCAGAGGGGCCCCTAGAAGGACATTAAGCACAAGAGTGGTATGACAATGGGAGGAAGGAAAAGAAGGTGGCAGATGACTAACTTAAGAGGCTGTCCAGAAACCAAAGGAAGAAATATTGAGATTTTCAATAAAGGCACTGGCTCTAGGATTGGAAAGAAGCCGACAGATTTAAGAAAGATGTTTGAGGCAACACCCACAGGCCTTGGTAACTAGGTGGATGATGGCTGTAAAAGTGGGTTCCATGTGTGGATAGAAGGGTAAATGGAATACCATTCCCAAATTTCAGGAATATACGGTAAGAGATGAGAGGTCACACGGCTAGTCCTGAACCTCTGAGAACAGCTGCACAGAAATCACTGGGACAAATGTGTTCACATCAGGAAAATTTAAATTAAATTAAATTGAGAGTCTCAACCATTTCTTACCCAAAAACCTATTGACATAAATCAAAAGCTCCTAGACTCTATGAAAAAGCACCTTAAAATTTCACATTAAAATTCTATAAACTCATTATGTAGGGAACAATGCCATGTCCTATATATGGTAATACATACCAAATGACACATCACTGGAACCCAATTATGAAAGTTTACCTTTTAGAGACCTATCAAGTTGTTTCCTATCTAACTTGTGATATTCGCCACCAACACTTTTATTTAAATGCAGGTTTGTTTGATACTGGTCTAACTTTTAAGATAAACTGCCTAACAGGAAGTTTTGCCTTCAGTGACACTGACGGACACTTCTCAGTCTCTGTCTCCTACCAGACAATAAAGACAACCACATCCAACTTGCATATGTTTCCTTTAAAATTACAATAAATATCAAATGGACAGTTCTGAACAAGAAGGAAAAGAATAAATAGAGAAAAGTTCCCAACTATCTTTCCAAACAACAAAAATAATACTAGAGCTGATAGGTAGGAAGGTAAACATATAAACAGACAGAAACCCTTGACTTGAGGCAGCTTTGGGTCAATCTGTAGAGCTTAAGAATAATAGGCAACTTTTCTGGAATGAAAATAATGCAGCATTTCCATAACAACAATTTATTAAGCTCTGTGTGTTCCACGTTGTATCTGGAATTTGATTAAAATTATATAATTACTATTACTGGAAACATTTGAAAGTAATGAGAAGTTAAAAAGTTATCAAAAATCATCAATTTAGTAAAATACTACTATTAAAATCCTAAAAAATAGGCAAGTTTATTTTGATATCATTTTATAATTAAAAGCTTGATAGACAATGTTAATAAATCACTTTTTTAAAATGTCAAGGGTGGTTTAAGAATGCAACAATCATTAGCCATTCCTCCTCCTTTGGAATGAGATGTGCATACAAATTAGTGAAGAAGGAAGGAAAGAATGAAGAAAGGAGGGAAGGAAGAAGAGAGAGGAGGAGGCAGGGAAAGCTTAAAATCACTGCTTTATACAAATCTAACCTCAGTGGCTAATATAAGCACTAAGAATAAACTCTGGGAAAGAAACCTTAGCATTTGAATATAAAAGGACAGTAAATGCATAACCAATAAAAATTTTTATTCAAAGTAAAATACGTCAGCATAAGTAGAATTTTTCTTTTCCAGTATATGTTTCTTTCCAAAATAAATGTCTGAAAACTCAGCAGATGTTTTATAAAAGTTTTAAATGTTAGTAAAGAATCTGATAATTCTATGAGATTTTACTTGAAAATTTGGATCACATAAATTGAAATCAGGATGAAATAGTATTAACAAGCACTAATTATAACTATGTCCTCAATGTGTCTAGTGGGAAAGGTGTTAAATGCCAGCTAATGGAATATTGTGAAGTGTCAATAAGATATCAATGAATAATATTTGCAATATGACAATAATTAGAAAGTGTCAAAATATGAGCATATAATATAATCATATTTAACAAAAGGAATTAGAAATAAGGCCAGAAAATAAGAAAAGTGGAGTGTCCTTAATTTGCAAGTTAAAATCAAAGCAAGAACAAAAACATTGGATTTAAATTTATTCAGTTAATTTTATGTCAACATATATTTACTGGAAAGGCAGTTTGTTAGGCTCATGATTCAATAGGCACAAAGCAAATACAATCCCTGCATTCATGGAAATATATCCTTGATAAGTTGCCCAGAAACACATATGGATGTACGTCCCTGAGTAGTGGGACATGATTTTGGGTGGAAAAAAATGACTTTTATCATTATAACTCTGTTTTGGAAACTTAATTTTCTAAAAAGCCTCTGAAAGCCTGGCGGTAGCTTACACATATGCCTTGTTCCTCTTTGCTGCTACTTCCAGATCAGTTCTCTCTTTCCCTTCAAAAATCTCGGCTTATTTGAAGCTTCTATCATCAGGCTATACCACATACCATATCATCCACTGCTGTCATAGAATCACCTTCCAGTCATTCCTCAAAGACTCTGGTTTCTGGTTCACCATCTTCCTTTCCAGCTCTCCTCCTGTAACTGCAAAACCTACCTATGTGATTTGTCCAGTGTTCAGGTCCTGAACTTCCTCATTGACCTCATTTCACCCTCTTCACGTAAAGCAGCTATTCCCTGGCTTCTCCTTAGACCTGGCATTCATCACGCCATCCCACCCTTTCCACTCATTTACTTTCTATCCCTACTAGACAACTCAGGGCCCTCTCTCCCATCCTTCATTTTCTCATGATCCATCATGAAAATCACTTCACTACAAATCTCCTCTACTCCTTTTGTCTCCTATCCAGGACAACTGTTTCATTCAACTATGCTTAAAACTTACCCAACAGCTTCCCATCACTCTTGACAATCGGAACTTCTATCACAGCTATAAACTCTTGAAGAGCTTCTCCAATCTCAACTCATAAGATTCTTCCCCTCCCTTCCTTTCCTCTAGCCACACTGGCCATTCTATCTCTTGACTTCATCAAACCCTTTCTCACATTGTGCCTTTCCACTCTTCCCTCATTCTTGTCTGGAGTGCTATTTTCCCTCCTCTTCACATTCCACACTCATTCTCGGCCTTCTGCAGTATCACCTCCAAGAGAAGCCTTCTCTGGCCATTTCATCTAAAATGGCTTGACACTCAACTTGCTATTGCATTGCCTTATTTCCTTCATAGCACTTACCACAACATATAATTATATTGTTTACATGCTTACTGTTTGTCTCCTGCATTAGATTTATAAGCTCTATGAGGACAAATGCCTTATCTGTCTTGTTCACTTTTCTGTTCTTAGCAGACTGAATTTATGAACAAATTAATAGAGTGAATAAAAGGAAAGTAAGACACTATATACTTGTCAAAAATAAAAAAATAGTAAATAAAAAAGGTCTGTATTTACTTAGCTTCTCATACACAAAGAAAATTCAGTTTAAATTAAGTCTACAAATTATGTTCTTGCTTTGTTTTACTATTAAGACCAATTTAGCCAAATAAATGCTCATCTCTGCAAAAACTGGCCCTACTGACATATTCACTAATTAAAAAGAGAAAATGAGTCATTCAAATAGGTTGTTTAATAACAGTTCATAAGCAAAATACTGTTGAATTAATTTTTTTTAAATTAATTCAAATTAACATGAAATATAAATAGATAGATCCCAGAAATTCATCTTTGGAGAATCAGAAATAATTATATTAGATAAAAAAGGTGAACCCTGATATTTAATGATGAATTCTGATATTCACAGATCATTAAGTAATTAAATATGTCACTGAAGAGTCACAAATCTAAGGAATCATGGGATTTCTCTACTAAATATCTGGTTCTTATCCAAACCTCTCATCCTCTTCTACAGAAATCTTCTTTAACCCACATATATGTGGTATTATGCTAACTGTGGTAGAATTCTTGTTGAATAGATATGTACTATAATATAGAATATGCATGAGAATTTTCACCCACAAAAACATTTCTAGTGACTATAAAATCAATGTCAGGAGTTTTTCAAGGGTTCTTATTTTTCTCTCCCCAGAAAAACCAAACCCATGAAGGTTACTTTTCATCATTTCTAAATTTCTGCAACGTAGAAGATGATATTGGATATATGAGTGGGATTCCTATAAGTTAATAATAAAAAGTACTGTTTAGTAAAAAATAATATTCGTGATAAAATATACAGTAGAATGTATATTCAATATAATCTTGAGTTTCAAAGATGAAACTACATAGATTCATTCAAATGAGAATAAAACAAATAAAACAAGCTAATAAGCAAATGAAAAGTACTCACCTAAATATTGATCTAAACCATCATAAGGTACTCAAAATATATCAAACTCTAAACCTATCATACGCTATCCCTTTAGCATTCCCACGTATGGATTTGTATGTGATATCATGGAGATTACAAGCTCCAAACTTCTGTCCAGGAATGGTGCCATGTTCTTAGTGCAATGCACTGAAAACATCCTCATTTGCAAATCTGGATCATTCAGCTAGCTAAACACTGACTAAGCTAATGCATGATGTGTACTCCCAAATCCTTAGCATTTCCCTGAAATAGAAGTCCCTGAGATCCTTTGCTCTCCTTTCCTACTCTTCTCACAAAATTACAGCTGTGTAATCATCCCACAAATATTCCTAATCTGACTTTTTGGTTTGGACCATCAATTTTCAGTAGTTTCAGGTGTTACAATCCATTGTGCATCATTCTCATTCTATAAAGCTTTTTTTTTTTTTCAGTCTAATTCTGTTTGGTGGCACTGACATAACATTTAACCCTTAAAATTGGATTCACAAAACCACTCCAGTTATCAAATATAACACTCTCACTTGAGATTATTATACTACCAGTTTCTTAAATATCATAGTGTATTGTTTTAAAAGCCCAAGTTGATTAGTCTTTAATTCAAATAGTCACATTATTGACATTTAATATCTCCCAGAATTTAAGAGCCCTATTAATTTTTCTTCTCCATCCATTAATTACAATCATTAAATCAGAAGAACCAGGTGGAACTAACAGACGATTTTTTAAAGAGGATTTCTAGTTTTAGAAGCACTGCCTCTTTTCTCTCCCTCTCTCTCTCATGCCCACAGACACACACACAGGCACATATTGTACAGATTATGTATATTTTCTAAAAAGATATTCTTTCTGCATCAAGAAAGGATACATATTTTCTTTCACGTAGCTACAATAATCAACCATAACAATACATATCTTCGGGCTATGTTAATTTTTAGAAAGGGGAGTAGGAATGCAGGCAGTGGCTTTCATGGACATACTGAGTAGCTCACACAAAGGCAGAATAGGAATGTACAAACAGCCTGCAATGATGTGTGTAACACACTCTCAATAGAATATGTATCAAATCTAACATTTATAAGTAATGGAGTTTAAATTTCCCATCCACCCTCGGGTTGCTTAGCAACATTGAGGCAAGGCAAACCACTGTCGAGACAATGTCACCGAAATTGGTGAGAAGTAACTGTTCACTCATTATTAAGTCAGGGTCTATTTACACTATATCTAAATTCTTGCAAGATATTTTTCCACTTTCTGTTGGTCACTAATGTCTTAATAAAGAAAAGAGAGTGCTTGATTATTTTCTTCTTCTGAGCTCTTCAGTCAAAATGTTTCAGGCATAATTGATATTTGTGCATAGAAATATGGTTGTCATTTAAAATAAATAATCTGTGGCACTACTGGGGTTAAGTGATTTCACCCATGGAATGATTTTGCAATGTATCTCACGGGTGATTCTCATTGACAGGTAGAAAAATTAAATAGAACCAGTGATATGTTTGGCATGTGAAACCCAAAATATTTTTACTTCAAGGAAAATATTCAGTTCTATTAAATGAAATTCCCACTCTTCTTTTGGCTAGCCCTTTACATAAGAGAATTAGGTCTTACTCTAACAGTGTCCCAACTTAGGTTATAATTTTCCTTTCATACCAGTAGATGCAATGAGATGATGCATGTGAAGCACTTACAGCAAAGCCATCAATAAGAAGACAAGACAGAGCCAGGAGAGAACACTGAAGAGACACGGCACAGAATAAGTGCGTAGCTGGGGTCTTCCAGCCCTGACCTGCTGCTAATCAGCACACCAATTCCTCCGTTCTCCCACTACACAGTGAAGGTCACTGGAGAGACCACAGAATGTAGACATTTTATTAAATGTGAAAGCATGATGCGCATGCCTGTGTGTGGGTATAGGGGGTCTTGTTAAATGCAGATTCCTGGGCCCTGTACCCAGAGATCCTGATTTGGGGGAAAGTTTTTTTTAATCACAAAGTGCTAGTTATTTGAATGCCTTGCCAATTTCAACCTATTTCTAATTTGCAATATTTCTCATTTAATGCAAAGCTACATCTCTACTACCGCAGTAATCTCGCCACCGAATAAGACATTTCCTAACTTTAGTGAATCCATGTCATTCTTGAGGGTTATATCCTGAGACTTTTACGAATCTCCAAACTCATTAAAGCCCTAAAGGACTAGCAGTTGAACTGCTTTTTAGGGACCAGTTCCCATGGAAATAAAGTTCTTATTACTTCATACAAGTTACTGTAAGGCGGTATTGATAGACCACCGCATGGCCGTGTTAGTGTTGGGTTGTCAGGGAGTCAGCTGGGCTCCCCCACTGGCTGCTGAAGACCAGAGGCAGAGCACAGATTCCTGTCCTTCCAAATTTCAAACCCTCTCACCCACCTTTGAAATTGCTAACAAATGTCCAAAATGAAAGTCAGGAGGGTGACTGCTAAACCTCTAAATGCCAAGATTTTATCACAGCATTTGAATTTTTAAACAGTTGGTCATATCAGTTGCCTTATACTGTATCCTAAAATAGAAAAGAGTTTAAGTAACTCACAAATAAAAATGCTCTGGCCATAAAACACAGTAGCAAATCTATGCTCTGATTTAAAACACTGGGCATAAGAATAAATTACTAGACTATGAATGTATTTCCCAAGTTACTACTCAAATGGGACTACCTCTAAGATTTTTAATCCATTGACAATGTACAGACATCAAGAGTGCACATGAAATATTGAGGACAAATGAAACTCCAATGGTCAGTTTGCCTAAATATCTCATCCTTGAATTAGACATGTAATACCAATCTCATTTGATTTTGTCCTACAACAGATTTCCTAGCTAACCCTAAGTTTCACCCAAAGCATTCCTTAAAGAAGTTACCAACTCTCACAGATTTTTGGTATCCTAGTAAAACAGAAATAACTCTTTAAAATCATGCTTTTATGCTGTTTAATACAAGCAGCAGATTGCTTTACTTCTACAATTTATTGTGAAGAATTAAAAAATGAATTTTTATGTGATGTTACAAACCTGACTGTATTTTGCTTCAAAAATTTGTAAAGCAAATATGAAGATGTTTCTGCTTGCATAATAGATTGGATGGAGCACCTTCATCCATTTAAATTTTTGCGAGCACTAGCTGTACCAAAAAAAAATAGCAATAGTGTTTCATATTTCAGGAATGCAGAAACAGTTTTGAGAGCAACAGTAGAAGGGAAAAGGATTGTGTCAGCTGATACAAATTTCTATTTGTAAACCACTCATCATCCTAAAAGGATTAAAAAGAGAAGGAAATAAACCCTAGGAGAATAAAATAAGCTTCCCAGAAGGATGCTGTTCTCAGGGGAAAAAAAATAAACCAGAATCACAAGAAGGTGTGTTTTCCCCCCTGAATAGAACAGACTGTACAATTTTCCAAATCCCAAGAATTTACTCTTTGAATCAATATCCAACTTAAATTATCATCTCTGTGCTAAAAGTTGTTTGAAATGATCACAATCTTCCTTCCAAAACTAAAGATATAGCACTGGAATTTTCCCCTTTAGACTATGATTAACAATAATTTTAAAACTACCTGCATTCTTAGCTCTGTAGAGTGGTTCTTTCAACCTTCAAATACAGGAAGCCGTGCTGATTAAAATATCCTCTTTTTGCATATAAAGAGAAGTACAGCATTGTGTGATTCATGGACTTTGAGAAGTCATTACTGGCAGCTCAATGAAAACATTTCTTTAGCTTATTTGTTTTAGGTAACATACCTACACACAATGAAAGTATTTCAGATTACATCTTCTCAACAAACAATGAACTGTCTGATTAAAACAAGATAAGTAAGAGTGAAAGCGGCCTACTTGAAACAAAATAGAAACTACAAGCTAGTCTTTTACCATGTACTTGACTGAAGGCAAAATGATAAATATTTAATCACCTAACCACAGAGCAGTCCACTTCTTCCCAGACACAAAACTCTATAGCGTGCTATTAACTCTAGCTGTCAATCGAGAGCTTCCATTTACAGGATCTATTATAAAAGGAAGTTGAAACACGGAACAATTTGTTAGGAGATCCGGCAGCAAGCCAAGATCTAAATACATATTCATATTTGGAAATATAGTTTCCTTTGTTAGATAACACATTTATGAGATGTTTCATATGCATCTCATTTGTTGTTGTTTTATTCCTATGAGTTAGAATAAAATGGTTCCTCATTAAACCATAAATAATCAATAATTAAAATAATTGTTTCATTCAGGATATCCATAAACAATACAAAAGAGAATATTTTTTTCTGATATAGCACAGACTGAGGACCTGAACACAGAAAAAGCTAAATGTATATTATACACTCCAGGAGCCTGATAAACACGCCTCTGAAACAAAGCTATATAAGATGTCCTGGCTGGTACTAGAGTTGTATGATTTATTTATGTTTAAACAGTTGCCATGATAAAGCATTTCAAAATAATATGAGTTTATAATCACTCTTCATTCGAATAAGTAAATTATCTACAAAACTGACTTTCATAAATATGAAGACAGCCTGAGGTGACATGAAAAATATTACAATTTATGAGCACCTACTATGTGCTTTATGTGCATCCTCTCTCACCCTTAGGACAGCACACCAGGCAGGCATGATTGCCTCCACTTCACAGATGGAGCCCCTGAACCAGGGAGAGGAAAGCGTCTTGCTTTCTAGTAGTCCAGCTAGAAAACGCAAATGTAGGAGCTCAACACAGATTCAAAAAGTCTGTGCCTTTATGGTCTATGCAGGTAATTCAAATACGATTTTGAAAATTGATGTTTTATAAACTGGGCATATATAAGCAGCATGCATGTTTTCACTTACTCAAAGAAACTAAAGTTCACCTGGTTCAGAATTACCCTTTCCTTCTTTCAATTCTCTGCATTACTCCACCCCCAAACTATAGATTTGCTTTTTATAAATTTTATAAACAAACATTTCACATGTGTATACTTTACTCTGTTAGAAGTTTGAAAAATAGAGCCCATTTTCAGTCACTTCAATAAATGTTTTCCACTGGGTATAACAGAATTAGAGAAGCCAGGCTCAAACAGAATCATAACGTGTTTTAAACAATCATTATTTTTCAGCACCCTACATCCACACACCATTACTATAACCTGTCTTTTTAGAATGATTTTTTTGAAGACTATCCTTTTGCTACTATAGAAACTCAATATACATATTTTAATAAAATCATTATTTTGTCCTCTTTTTCATTTAATTGTCCAGGATAGGATAATTTCATTTCCCCCCAGTATACTATTAATTTGAATGGAATCTAATAGACTTGATTAAATGAATTTAATTCTAGTCTGAAGAAATTTCAGAGTTTTCTAAATCAGATGCTTTAGCATTAATTTATTTGGCCCATCTCTGATGAAATTTAATCTCTATCTAGCACAAAAGATGAAAGTGAAGAAATAAATTCCTCTCAGTCCTATGATTTCAAAGACAAAGTAAAAAATATTCCTATTTTGTCCAAATTCTAAGAACGTTTGAAAATCGCAGTGACTGACAATTTTAATAGTCCAGGTAATGCCCACCTGGGTTGGACTCGCTGCGTCCCTAAGCCCTTCTCGTACCTTCAGTAACATCCGGGATGCCTATTATTCCAGTGTCTTAGTCTCATGCTTGCCCAGCAGAGTTCCTTCAACAGTAAGTAACTAAAACTCCTTTCATAAAACATTTTCTCATATCAATATCTTTCACTTAATAATGAAAAACACACTTGATAGAGAAATTAAAAATTTATTTGCCCCAGATCACATATCATAGGCTGTGTGTTGGTTTGACAATACTGAGATATTTATTCCAGGCTGAATCCAGTGCACAGTGGAGAAAAATATATATAGTATGCTAAGTTTTATCTAAGAAAGGGAAGTATATGCATATCCACATTCTATCTATCTATTGATGGGTCAATGGATTGATTGGTTTATCCATCTACTTACTTTTTACATATATTCCTAACTTATGAAAGGATAACCCAAAACTAAAGAAAATGGTTATATAGAGAGGAAAGAGAAATCAGTGGATGGGAGAGCTGGATTCTACAGTTCTCTGAATATATCTTATTTCTTAGATTTAGAGTAGATGTAAAAGATTTACATCTTTTTCAAACAAAACTAAATTAAAAATTTTAAATCCCTTAAAATCAAAAGTAACATGAAAAATATGAAACTGTAATTAGAGTTGGTGGCTTAATCATAAGGGAATTTTTTCAAGTGGATTTTTTTTAAGAGTGAAATTGATGTACATGCCTAGTGGGATAGTTCAGAAAAATAAAATTATGGTTAAGAAATCTTCAAAAACTGTTTTCAGAAACTAAATTGTAAATGATAATATTAATATTATTGATCTAAAATTAGATACAGAGAGAATGAAAAAGCAAATAAATCATTAGAAATCAAAACTTTCAGTAGATGAAAAATATGCAAATATATGGAAGCGGGTGTGGCTCAATAGATAGAGCTCCCGTTTACCATATGGGACGCCCCAGGTTCGCTTCCCAGGGCTTCCTTTTGAGGGCAGGCTGGCCTGCGCGGCACGGTGGGCTGATGCAGCAAGACCTCACAGCAAGGGGGAGATAAGCAGACACAGAAAAAGCACGCAGCAAATGGACACAGCAAACAAGCAGCAAGGGGGGGATAAATAAATAAAAATATTTTTAAAAAAATGCAAATATAAAATTAAAAATTTTAAATAAAAGCCTTAAAATTCTAAATGATCATACTGGCATTAACTCATGACGTATTTTCTTGAAAAAAAAACAACAGCACATGTTTCCCACTTTACCCACTAAAAAGACCTCGAAACCACCAACATTTTAGCAGTGAGCATCCCTACAGACTAGACTGTGGTCTTCAAATTCTGTTTCCCACTGAAAAGATCCAGGATCCTTGGGGAAATGACTGATTCTAAGACAGGGACAGGGTATATGCAAGACAATCCTACAACATAATATACAAGAAAGCAAGGAGAATATTAAGAAATATTGAGTCAAAAGTATTCAGAAGTCAAGTAGAAGACATACCCACCAGCCAAAGATTAAAAAGTTTGAGTGCTGAAAAGAATAATAACTACAGTGGAATGAAATACATCAAATATGCTAAAAATCCATGAGTTCAGAAAGATTCAAAACACAAACTGGTCATCATAAAAGCAGTCTGGGAACCAACTTAATTTTTCCAAAAACTTGGAAATAAAGGGAGAACCTCAGACATTTGATTTTCTTTTCTGGGCAAACTCTACCTGGGAGTAAATAGAGAATTGTTGCAGGAAAATTTTCTCTATAGATGTATTCCAGCTAATATATAAGAAGGAATTATAGATCATTAGTATTTGACTATATGAAATAATTACTGTTGCATTTTTAGTGTGCAATGGTATTAGACTTATGTTTTTAAAAGAACCCATTTCTTTTAGAGATGCATGATTAAATCCATTGGTGAATGAGGGGAGTGTGTAAGGTTATAGATAAAAAAAAGTCTAGGTGATAAGTTGGTAATTTTTGAGGAGTTCTTTATGCTATATTGTCTATTTTTGTAAGTATGACATTTTTCATACTAAAAATGTTTTAAACCATTGGAAGATTAAAATTAGATTCTTAAATGAGCTCTAAACTAAATTTTTGTTTTGTTTTGTTTGCTAGTTTATTGCCATTTCCAGATCTTTCCATTTCTTTCTTAGTGAAAGAAAATTAACCTCCCTAGCAGTAGTCCATTGTCTTTGACTCTAGTTTGCCTAATTTTCCAATAAAATGTCTACTCCAGTCCCAACATCAAAAGATCAGAATTTTGCCATAAGCACTGAATAGCTTAAATTGCATGGTGTTTGAAGTTTTCAGGCTGCTAACTTACTGTAAGCCTTGACTAATCGTGCTTTAAAACACCACCTTCCAAAAACTCGGGAAGACATCAGTTTTTCCCACTGTGCACAAGCAACCATCTGATCTACTTTCCTTCACCAAGACCCAGTCTACATTTAGGACCAGGCATATCAGGAGCATAAATCTAAAAAGAATGAGACAAGCTATGAACAAGAGTTTTTAAAATGCTGTTCTGGTGAGATACTATATTTTCATTTATATCAAAAGACGAAAAACTAATACAGTCTTTGCGTAATAAAAATCATGTATTTTAGACCAACCAACTAATTAATTTGCAGATGATCTACACAGAAGAGCAAGAAAGCAATAATTTCTAAACTGTGAAATATTCATGCATCTCTATTTCATTTACTATCTTGAATTAATGCAGTGAGTGATTCCCAAGGTGTATACATGCAATTTATGTTGTTTTATAATACAAAGATTTACAGTGCCAGGTCCTCCCCCCAGGAAACCTAAGGGATGGAGTAAAATATACGTAAACAATGTCTATCCCCATCCAAGTGACTATCAGGATTAAACTACATAGAAATTCAAATGGAAACCAGTAAGATTGGTGAGAAATGTCTCACTTTCCTCAGGGGGAAAAAAAAAACACACTTAAATATGTAACAGTTTGATATTATTTATGAATTCCAAAAAAATAGATATTGGATTATGTTTGTAAGCTGGCCTGTTTGCACATTAGATTTTACTGGATTCAGAGGTTTCACTTTTAATCGATTAAATAATGATTAAGGCTTTGATTGGGTCACATCAGTAGGACATTGAGTCCCCGCCCCCTTAGTGGGCAGGGATTCAGGGAAAATTATACGGCAGAGCAGAGGAGTTAGTTGGAGTTTTGATGCTGGATTTTTATTGCTGGAGCCCGGGAAGTAAGCACACAGAGGAGAGAGAAGGCTCGATTAGACACAGCAGAGGCCCAGGGAAGATAGTAGAGCCGTTTGCCTGAAAGTCTACAGCTGGCCTTGTGGAAAAAGCAGAGCAGCTGAGCCTGGATTGAAACAAGCTCCAAGAAGAGAGAAACACAGGAAGGCTGAACCCTTGGCAGACATTGGCAGCTGTCTTGCTCCAACACGTGGCAACAGACTTTGGTGAGGGAACTAACTTACGCTTTATGGCCTGGTAACTGTAAGCTTCTACTTCAAATAAATGCCCTTTATAAAAGCCAACAGATTTCTGGTATTTTGCATCAGCACCGCTTTGGCTGACTAATACAAAATGTCCATATCTAGGGAAGAGGATGTAGCTCAAGTGATTGAACTCCCGCCTACCACATGGGAGGTCCTGGTTTGGTTCCTGGTGCCTCCTGGAGAAGACAAGCAAGACAGCAAGCTGGCATGATGAGCAAGCATGGCGAGTTGATGCAACAAGATGATGCAACAAGGAGACACAAAGAGGAAAGACAATGAGAGACACAACAAAGCAGGGAGATGAGGTGGCTCAAGCGATTGAGTGCCTCTCTCCCACATGGGATGTCCCAGGTTCACTTCCTGGTGCCTCCTAAAGAAAAGACAAGCAGGCACAGAAAGCACACAGGAAATGGACACAGAGAACAGACAGCAAGTGTAAACTACAGGGAGTGGGGGGGAGTTAATAAATAAATCTTTAAAAATATATATCTGTATCTACGAGGAAACTTTTTTTCCATAGAAAAATGCCTTTTAGCACAAGAAATTTTAATTCAATCCACGTAATTTGCAAGACACAGATTTTTTTCTTTATAGGTCTCCAGAAAGTTGAAAGATGGCAATGTTCTGAACAGAGATAATGAGTAGCTGGAGTAAAAAGGGGAGCAGCTGAGGGAATTCACATCTGGATCCTTGTCTCATAAAAAGAATTTTCAAACATCTGGGATGAATGAAGAAGTATCAGTCAAATGTGTTATACACAGTGACCAGAGGACCATGAAAAGATTAGGTTAGAATAAGACAGAATTTGCTAGTTGCTTCCACCTGCATCAAAGCCAAAACAGGAAACTAAAGAAAACAAAAAGGTCTGGTGGTTGAATCGTGTCTGGGACATGGGCAAACAAGAATGACTGAAAGATAGCATGAGAAGGGAAAGAGCCACAAGCATAACCACACTCTGTAGAATGCAGGTAGTCACGTATAAGTGCCCATTATTTTATTCATTGCACATTTTCTATTTACCGTCACTGGTGCTGCAATGGTAAACACCGGGCACTGTTTAATAGGATTCATTTGCCATAATTTATAACTTAATAAAGGAAAAAGAATTACTATCAGCGGTATATATTAAGTGTATCATCATTGACATTTACATTATGTGCATATAATACCTAATTTTATTCTTGATCCAATCTTAGCCCCTGAAATTCAATTTTCTAAATAAATATCAAATCCATCCACTTATTTCAATCTCCAATCCCTCTGCTTATTTCTGACCATTACCGTGTCTTGTCTGGGCTACCACAATATTATTTACATCATTTTCTAACTCTAAATCTCTCCCTCTTTACCACTTGACCCTAAAGCATCCTCACAAGCTGATTTTTTTAACTCGACACTGAAGCAGTCGCTCCCCTGGTTGGAGTCCATGAACACATTCCATCACGTGAAGATAACACGCAAGCTTCTTTGCAAGGCAACAGGGTCAGCCGTGATGCCCTCCCCGTCTAGCGCTCCACCCTCTTGTTCCCCACACTACACTGGATTCCAACCATACTGCCTGCCTATGCATCCTTGACTGTGCACATTTCCTTAGGCCTGTAGACATTCACACTTTCATTCTTTGAAAAAAACACATGAATTTATTGGAAATTCAGAATCAGAAACACCTGAATGGCCAATGGGAAAGAGCTCCATCTCAAAAATAATAAAAAAGATAAATGCACGAAACTTTGCACTCAAAGCTGACAAAAATTAAACTTTGTGTAACATTCTGCATCTTGCCATTTCACTCAATATTATGTTTTTGAGCTCTATGCATACTGACATAAGGGTGAGAAAAAATGGCAAGAGACAGTATGTTAAGGACATTATGAAAGCATTTTAAAAATAAAACAGAGAAACAAAAAATTATAATATACTGGCTATAGGTCCATAATATGTATGTAAAAGCATTTTTTACTGGGCAAGAAATTACAATAAGCCAATGATGGTGTCTGCCTCTAGAAGAGGCAGAAGAGGAGTAGGATTTAGGATAGAGATAAAGATTAGTTATACTTTATTTCCTTAGTAAGAAAAAAAATGAACAATCAAGAGTTGTCATTTCTAGGACATAGAAATTTGGGTATTTATTTTATTTTCTTTCTTTCTGTATGCTTTAATTTTCTCAGTAGGAAAAAGCTAATAAAGAAGATGCAGCTCCTACCCTGAAGGAGCAGTGCAGTGAAGAAGACAAGGAGATAAAACAACAATTTTGATAGTGTGCGACTATGCTATATTAGATGTATAGACTATGTGCTATGAGAGAAGAGAGGTTGGGTACCTAATTGCAAACTAGAGAAAGAGTTTCCAAGTGTGGGGACACAATTAGGAGATTAGTAGGAGCTGATGAGCTGGGAATCGGGGGTTGTGTTTCTGTGTTGAAGGCAATAAGAATAGTATTTACAAAGCAAGAGAGAACATGATATTTTGGAGTAACTGGACATCATTTTTAATGACTCAGGTTCAGGTTGTGTGTGAAGGAGTAGTGAGAGGTGAGGCTAGAAAGGCAGGCAAGGACAGGATTCTGAAACAAAGTACATCCAACTCTCAAGGACTCTGGACTTTATCCTGAGTGATGGGGAGTCCCAAAGACTTTTAATCGGGGGAGTCATATAATCAGATGTAGATTATAGAAGGATCACTGCGGGGGGATCAAATAGGTTGATCTTATGAGAGGCTACTTGAAAAGTGATGACGACCTGAATTAGGGGAGAAGCAGTAGGACAGAGGGGATGGAATTGGGAAGTATTTAGAGATTGTAATCTACCGGACTAACTACATGTGACTGCGAAGGAGAGGGAGAGGAAGTATGATAGGACGACTCCCAGGTTTCTAACTTGATAGTCTGAATGATTATTAGACTGTCCTTCATCAAGTCAGGAAATGCAGGAGAATACATTTGCTTGTTTGGGGCAAGTAACAATTATCATCGTAACTGGGAAGATAAGCACAAAGACTTCCCAAATGCTATCTTACATTAATTTAAGTTCAACTTCAAGCAAAAATCCTACATTTATCCAATGATAGGTATCCCAGATTTATTTTCATTTTATTAGTATTAGTCCAAAGAAACCTAAAGATATACATACTAAAATTGTCTTTTGTTATTGTTGTTGTTGAAGGAAGTTCAAGAAGCAAGAAAGCAAGAAAAAAATTTAAATATCTGCCCCAATTTTCTAAAACAAAAACATAGTTCACTAAGTATTTGTGAAGGGAGTATTAGAATAACAATCATGATATTTCAGCTGGTAGATATATTTTTATATGAAAGTCTCATTATCTCTCTGGCACCCTGGAAAAATAAACTGATTTATTTATAGATGTGAAATTCCTCAGCAGATACAAGGAGAGTTCAATAAACATGAGTTTCCTAAACTTAACCTAATACGACCCAATATTCCATGAGAAATGTCCCTCAGAAAAAAGAATAGGTTTTTAATACAGAAAATTGAATCCCACAGAGTATCTCTTGCTTCTGTGAATGTTAACATGCATACCTTACTAAAATTCAACCTACACGCTCTGCTAACAGCAGTCAATACGAAAGTCCAGAACCTGGCAGATTATGATCATCAACAGGCTTTTCACATCCATGGAGTATTGTCGTTTCAGTGCCATCACAGGGCAGAAAGTCAAGATATGTCATGGGACAAAGAGCAAAACATTTAAAAACATACATCAAATGTTAATGTCTATGTGATACCAATCTATAAAAGTAAAATAACCATTTTCTCTTGCATTGTTCTACAATTTGATATCAGAAGTGAATACTGACACCAATTCATAAAATGTGTCTCCTAACAGTAGGTTAATAGACCCTTCATTATTTTGTATCATAACAATGCAATAACAGCCCACATTTTGGGGGCTAAGAACTGACTCTAAAAGCCCACGCTCTTTCTTCTTTGGTACTCTCTGTATTATTTAATCATCAAATCTTACAGTGATAGTTTTTGCAAACCATGGCTCAGCTACTCTATCCCTGGTAGTCTCAATATACCTTTGCTTTCTAGTGAGTTCCATATTCAGGATAAAATACCACCATTGCCAAAGGGGCTCCTCCACATATCTACATATAAATGTTTAATCCTTTCACCTCTGTCCTGATTATCTGTGTGTCAGAAAAAGTGTTACCCTCCAAACACTCCATCTTCTCTGCCACATTGCTCAGATCCCTAGCATTAGATGGGGCCATGTGCCTGGTGATGGCCAATGAGCTGTGAGTAGAAGTGGCATTGTCACCTCCCTGGCCAAAGCATGTGTATTAGTCAGCCAAAGGGGTGCTAATGTGAAATTACCAAAAATGGGTTGGTCTTTATAAAGGGTATTTATCTGGGGTAGAAGTCCACAGTTACCAGGCCAGAAAGCATAAGTTTCTTCCCTCACCAAAGTCCATTGTCACGAGTTGGAGCAAGACAGCTGCCGACATTTGCCCAGGGTTCAGGCTTCTTGGCTTCCTCTCTTCCCGGGGCTGCGTTTCTCTCCGGGCTTAGCTCCTGTTTCCTCCACAAGGTCAGCTGTAGGCGATCAGGTGAACAGTTCGCTTCTCTTCTCCTGGGGCCTTCTTTCCAACATCAAAGCTGCTTCTCAAAAGACTGCTTCAACTCTGTTCTTTGCCTTGCCTTTTATATTCAATTCCCCACCCACCAAGGGGTGGGGCTCAACGGCCCTAATCATAACCCAATCTTGCCCAGATTAACAGATCGGTTTACAAGCATGATTCAATTATATTTTTGGAATTCATAATTACATCAAATTGGCCAACGGTTACAGCATGGAAGAGATGACACATGACCCTCCTCTGGCTCTTCCTCAGTCAAGGCAACCAGCAATTTTCCACGTGGTGGCGCACCCATTGACCTCACTCCTGTGACTGTATGGAGCCCAACCCCTTTTTCCATCTTCCTAACAACCCTGGGCAGAAAAGTAGTGTGAGAGTGAAACTTTGTTGTGTTAAGCCACATGGATTTAGAGGGTTGCTCAGTACTTCAGAATAACCTTGAACAACACGTACCAATAGAGCAAACCCCCAACTTAACTGCACTGCATCTCAACAGTCTCGCCTGTTATAATGGGGGAAAGTGGTGGCCATTTTTTAAAATATTATCCCCAGCTCCTTGTACCTTTATACAATTTTTAAAGACATATTTCTAGCTATGATTTTCAACAATAATTTTGTGTCTACTTCAAAGGGTAGTGTTGCATAAAATTCACATTCCTAAAGATCCTGAAGACCAGAAGGAGTGGATTATTTTCCATGACTTGAGAGTAGCATTAAATGGCTACACTGGAGAGATGGCTTTAGCCACTCAACAAATATCAGTTTATTCCCTCCTCGTGGCAGAAACTGTTCTAGACACGGGGTGGGGAAACCTGTGAACGAAAATAATCACAGTTCCTGCTCTCATATTGCTCCCAACCTAGTCAAAGTGTTAGGCATTAATAAAACAATTACACAAGCAAATATAAAACTATCTGCGATCGTCTGTGGTGCTGTTTGCCAAACAGTCTCAGCTTTCCACCTTCTGGGTACATGGTACGGCTGCAAATCCTGACCCAGTATGGGTGGGTGGGGGCCATTCCGCTAGGTCTTGCCAATGCACAGTGAGAAAAATTGCTGTGTCACTTCCAGGCCAGGCACTGAACTGCTCCAGGGCTCCCTCCACCTTTCTCGTGGCCACCAGGAACATTGAGATGGTGACTGTTCCGCTAGCATCGGTAGATCAGTGGCTATGCTTAGCAGGACCCCCTGCTGGCTATGATGCACATGGATCATGAATTAAAAAATAAAAAAGTTTGTTGTTTACATCCTCTGATATTCTGGGTTAGTCATTACTGAAGCATAACCTAGCCCATTCGGAGTGATAAATATTTTCTTCAAACTCTGGCCAGTATTATCATTTCAAAATATTTTAAAACCACTATGGGTTTTTGATACTAATTTTACAAATGGACCACTTCAACCTTAAAAAAATTATGAAATTACTACAAGAAGTTAGTGCCATAAATATAAGAGTGAGCAAAACGTACTTTTAAAGGACTTTTTGTTTTTCCAGATTTCCCCTGAACATCTTCAGGAGAGCACGCCATTCTCTACAGCATGAGCGCTGTGAAACCCAGCTCTTTTCAAGTGCAGGGTCTGTTGTCTGTGGAGATCCCGGTGCTGCACATCAGACAGGCTGGGGCAGAGCCTTGCAAGGCAGTCAGTTCTTGCAAGAGGCCTGTTAATGTACACGTTGAACAGGTTCACCTCCCATGGGATCCTTGCTTCTCAAGAAAGCTTCTTAACATTTTCTTAGCACTCATTCCCTCTAGTAATCCAGTTTCTGGCCTTTGATTTTGTCTTTTATGCTCTTCTTCATGGCAGATGAACCAGCCTGCTGCTTTCTTCTTGCGACATGACTTAAAAGGAAAATCAAAGGAGTCTATTTTCTTTTTCTTAACCCAATTTTCAATGTGTAAAAGACACAGATGCTTGCTGACTATGCACTGCTAAAGCCCTCAAAATATCCCTGCACCAGTTCAACCAGAAAAACTTGGAAATACAGAAATAACTTTGGGATTCTCCTAAATAGGGGATCTGCAGGGTACTGCTGGTGTTTGTGTAAATAAAGTTTAACTGGGACACAGCCACACCCAGTGCCATACATGCCTATGACTGTTTCCTTTCACAACAGCAGAGTTGGAGAGTTGCAACAGAGACTGTATGGCTTGCCAAACCTAAAATGTTTATCTATCTTGCCCTTTACGGAATAAGTTTGTGAACCCCAGACCTAGACAGTCAACATTTAATTAGTACAAATGCACTGGATCCTTAATAAAAACTTTAAAGCATCGCATGACCTGATCCCTTCCGTAATTCAGACTCCCACCCCACTCTCCATCCCCCGTTACCTTTGTACTCCAGCCACAGGCGACATTTTTAGGTCCCTGAGGGCTCTGTACTCTCTGGGGTGTACCAGGAGAGGGACTATGTTCCAACAGTTCTCTCTCTTTCAAATCTCTGCCCAACTCTCTGCTCCACCCCAATTTACAGCCTCCTTAATTCATAATCATTCTTCCAAGAGTCACCTCCTTAGAGAAGCTCCAGGCTACTGCCATCCATCCTGTAGGTCACATTCTTTGGTTACAAACTAATGAGAACCTTGTTCCTTGCTTTGGCCTCAGGTTGAATTATTTTATATTAGCTTGATTATTTGATGAAAGCTGGTCTTTCCCACAAGCCTGCAAGTGCCTTTAGAGCAAGGACCGCTGTGTTTTTGTTCAGTACTGGCACAGTGCTTAAGGCACAGAGTCAGTGGTCAAAAGATGTTTGCTGAAAGCATGATTAGATTCTTGAAGCATTAGATCTGTATGTGCCAAGTGTCAGCTATTCACAAACAGCTGCAATAATTAATTTCAAATATTCACTGATAATTTTCTTCAGGCCTGACTTTGAATCTCAACCTTGTTTGACCAGTAAGAGTGCATCCATCAGAGAGTGAGCAAATCTGGTGGATGCCCAAGATCCTCATTTTATCTCGGATTTACTGCTCCATACCCTCTTCTGGGACCTGAATCCCGTCCTCCACAAAAGGCACGTTCAGGTTCCCACCCCTGGTCCTGTGCACGTGAACCCACTTATAAGAGAATATTTGAAGATGTTATTAGTCAAGGCATGCCCAAACTGAATGAGGGTGGCCTTAATCCCATATGGCTGAAGTTCTCCTAAGCCAAGGGTATTGGGCACAGAAAGAGAAGCCACCAGAGAAGAAAGCTGCTGCAAGTCAACAGAGCCCAGAAGAGAAAGGAGAAGACAAGCCCATGTACATTGCCATGTGATGGAAAAGCCAAGGAACCCCAAAAATTGTCAACCTGCCAAAAGATACTGATCCAGGAGGGAAGCAAGCCTTCCAGTCTCTGAAACAATTAGCCAATAAATTCCTACTGCTAAGCTGACCCATTTTTTAGTATTAGTTTTAGCAGCCAAGAAACGAAAACACCTACCTTCTATTATAGATTATTTCACGAAATGATTTTTTAAATGGTTTTTATAAAAAGAATTTCTCTTTAAAGAAAAATCAACTTTTCTTGATAGTGCTGGTAATGTTTAGCTGGAATATATACATTTTGGATTCATTTTCAAATAAAATGTTGCATTTGCAGTGGTTTCACTCTAAAAAGAGAATAAGTCAACCATACCCTTTGAGGCAAACAAGGAAAAAAAAAAGCCATGAAATTGTTTCAGTAAGTTTTCTTCCATTATAAAACTGTTTATCAAAAAACAGTGGTAAAGCTGGAGAGAAGTTGAAAATAAATTATTTTTGTGAAGTGAAGATATATTCAGAAAATATTTGTCTCAAAAGAAATTCAGGAGGAATGTAAGGACTATATTATAACAATATCAATGGAGCAACACAGGCTGAAGGCAATATTGAAGCTAATGAACCAGTGTGTATCACAAGCAAAGTTTAGTTTGCATAGTATAAGAATCCATCTCTCTCTCTCTCGCTCTCTGACTCAGTCTCTCTCTCACACTCTTTCTCTTTCTCTCCCTGTCTCTTTCTTTCCCCTTCATAAAAAAGCATTAAGAGGAAGATAAAAGTTGATCACATAGTCATGTGAAGTTCTTTCTAACCAAAGCTGCTCATGGGTAAAAGGGTACAGGCCAGAAAAGGCATTCATCACACACATATACTGGAATAAAAATGCATCTATGAGCCTATCCAAAGAGGAGAAGATGGCCAAGTCTTGACTGCACAACACACGATTAGCTTGTGCCAGTGTCCCGGGAACCCCTGCCTCAAGGGCAAGAACTGCAGTCTTTGCCTAGACATTGGCATTGGGTCACAAGGCTACTGTAGAAGCCAGTTTCTATGATCCTGCTGTATTTACAGAACCATGAACCTAAGCTTCACAGAATTTCCTGGGATTAGTATGCACCAAAATGATATTTACAGATTTGAAGCCCCTAGATACATTCCACATGAATATCAAGAGTTTACATATTATACTCTTCATTAATAAGATAACACGTTAAAAATAGTCTGAAATGTGGGAGAAATTTAATTTCTTCTGTTATGATGCTTCTCTCAATGAAAAATTAAAAATTACACCTTCCAGCAAAGCATCTCTTCCTCCCCCTTGCTGATGGTGTTTTACAGTGTTCATACTGCACTATAGCTTATTTTCACTTTACATATGTGACCTGAGCAATATCACCTACTGCCTTGGGTTCCAATGGGTATTTAAACGCTGAAAATTCCTCAATAGTTATCACCAGCTAGAGATTTCCCCTGAGCTTCAAATCTGTACACTCACCTGTCTCCTAGATACCTGCATGTGGCTGTCTTCCAGGCACTGGAAATGGGAAGAAAAAAAAAATCCAAGAGGGAGGAGGCTCTTGTTTCCTTTCAAAACCTGTCTTTCTATGATTCTTTTAACCAAGTCAGAAATCTGAGTGTCATGCCTTACCTTCTTCCTCACACTCTACATTTCCTCAGTTTCCAAGTGCCATTGGGGTGAACAAGTACAAAGTCCATCTGTCTACTCATGCCTTGCCAGCCCAGCACCACCATACTAGGTCACACCTTTATGGTCAATCCTTTCAATGACCTTTTTTTTTTTCTCTTCCCCGCCCTGCTTGCTGTCTAAATCCATTCCCTGGGTGATCTTCTGTGTCTATTTCTTGCCTTCTCTTCTCATTTTTCTCCTCCTGGCTTCGCTGGGATTCAATCCTAGGGACCTCCAATGTGGAAGAGGCACCTGTCACTTGCGCCACCTCAGTTCCTGGTTTCTGGCACGTTTCACCTTGACTCTCCCCTGCATCTCTTTCTTGTTGCGTCATCATCATCTTGATGCGTGGCTTGCCGCGCGGGCCCAGCTCACTGCACTTGCCTTTTTACCAGGAGGTCCTGGGGATTGAACCCGGGTCCTCCCATATGGTAGACGGATGCCCAATCACTTGAGCCACATCCGCGTCCCCTTTCAATGACCTTTATTGCCTTCTAATGAATTTCCCTGCTTTGACCCCTCAAGCTCATTCTCCACACAGCAGTCAGAAGGAGCTCCTTGAAACTCTTTAACAAGGCTCACACAGCTTTCGTGCTCTGGCTCTTGCTTACCATCCAAGCTTACCTCTCCCAAAATTTCTTCTCAGCTCCCCAGCTCCTCCTTCTCTCCGTCATTCTCCCCCTCACTTTATATTCCAGGCATTCCAAACTTCTTTCCGTCTCTGGAATAGGATGTATGCTTTCTCACCTAAGGCTCTCTTCATAAGCTAAAATGCTAAACTATTTGCAGGGAACATTCGACACTATCCACTCATCCCAATGCCACTGCAAATTCCATTTGCCTGAACTTACCCTACTCATACTTTAAAATCTCAGATTAGTTGTTGCCTCTTCTGGAAAGCCTTCTGGAACTCTTCTAAGATTCAGTTGTTTTTCTGTGCTCCGGTAGCATCTTATATTTTACTTAATATTGTACTTAATTCACTATATTCAATTTACTTTTATGGATTTTTCTCACCAGATTATAAAGTACTTCAATTCAAATGCAATTCCTATGTGACTAATTTTTATATTCAAAGTTAATAATGAAAGATTTAGTCCATAGGAGTGGCTCAATAAGTATATATTGTATGAATGAATGAATGAATGAATGAGTCAGTGAATTCATGGACTCATTTCCGCTCACTTTTCTAGTTGATTTATTCTGCAAAGATTTCACTGAAAATGACAGTCTAGGACAGCACGTCTCAAACTTTTCCATGGCACTAACACTATTGGTCTAGGAGTATAAATTAATTAATGAAGGAAATGTATTAACTTTGGAGGGGGTTATCTAAAAGCTGTATGTGAACTTTGAGTTCCATCGCAAGTAATGTTTGAACGCACTTTATACAAAACTGTGTTTTCCTTACCTCCTATCCCCGCCAAAATCTTTAAGTGAAATTGATATTCCATAAGACAGCAACAAGTTTATCCTGTAGTTTTGCTTTTTCCCTGGCATGCTGTTGTACTCCAATAGGAATGAGTATTTGAGCTTCAGAGCTTCAATCACACAATAACTACAGGACTGACTTTCCTCTTAAGCTATGGAGGCATAACTTTGGTAGAAATGGGATATTAGTAAATAATAGCAAGTATTCTGTCATTTCAAGAAACTCTTTCTGAAGATGCAGGGATACTTTTTGTCCCCAATGTGACCTCTATGACAGTTAAGCCTGTGCTTGATAAAACAACCAGAGGGTCTCCTGGTTAACGGGACATAAATGGAGTACCCTGAATTACACAAAAGGCCAGCTGACGTACTGTGCACTGCATGCTGGGGTCTGACCATTTACCTTGATTGGGCTAGCCACTGTGTGATATATTTAGAGCTTTTAACTGGTGCACTAGGTCACTGTTAATGTGCAAAGCTTGAAAAGCAATTGAGGAAAAAAATGCTTTTATTGGAAATATGAATGTGCTTTTATGCTAGAAGACAGTTCCCAGGATTCCTTATAGAAAGGCTACAAGTTTGCAAATGTTGCCCACCCATGAAGCAAAAACTCCATCTACTTCCCTGGTGGTTGACCATTTGTGGAGATTTGGCTTGGCTATTTATTTATGGGGTCAGATAAATCAAGAGAGTTAAGCTTCTACTTAAACAGTGCCTTTTCTCTGTGACTTTAACTTTCAGCAATTCTGGCAATTTGAAGACCCTGCAGTATAAAAACCAGAATTACTAGCCTGCCTCTACCCACCTCTTTCCCCCTCCTTCATTCCCAATTTCCCATGAATAAAACTCAGCCAACTCATAATTAATATTGTCTAAGGACGATTACACTAAATATTAAGTTATATAGCTAGGGAAGCATATAGTTAAAAAGAAGCTTTTTAAAAGATCATGCCATAAACACTGTTATAGTTCTAATATCTTAATCACCAGTGAAGTTTTTAAAGAGGTTGTGAATAAAATAATGTCAAGAAAATAAAAAGGCATAAAAGTAATATATTTTAAATCACGCTTCTATTTTTTAATTATAATTTCTCATTCTTTTTTATTCAAGGATTATAAAATGATGTTGGCAGAAGGAAAATAATAAAGCATGTCAAACTCTGATATTATCAGTGTCCTTCTCTGAGTGTGGTGATGTCTTAGAGCCAAAGCCAGAGGCAGGAGTATTGCACAGTAAAGGAATCATGAATCCTGCTCGCGAAGGAGCACTAATACCCTGGGTTCATTAGCACCAGAGCCAAGCTATTAAGAGGTCTGTGGCATTTTACAATGGCTTTGATTTAGGATTGTCCCACATAAAAATGCCTTCAGCTATTAGGGCAGCAATTGTTTAATTACCGGTCTTGAAAAAGAAACTTTTTTCCCATTGCAATATAGTAATTTGCTAGTAACTGCTTTTAAATGAATGTGCAAGTTCATTAATTTGTGATTCACTATTTTTTCTGCATATTTTGAACACTTGCATAGCTGCCATTCAGTTGAAAGTTCACATTTCAAGAAAAAAAGGATTTAAAACCAAATCGAAATAACAATACCAGAATTAAAACAATGTGAACGCTTTCATAGAATATCGAAAGGCCATTATAAGAGACATAGAGATCTTTTAGATTTAGAGATATTCTTGAGGTATTGCTAAAGCCTTTTCACTATTAATACATATTCCTCCATAATGGATTTTTTGGATATGCGCTAACATTTCTATAAATCAGACTTTCAAATTTCAATATTTTTGTAGTCCAGAATAAAGGTTTAATTAGAGGTGGCAGAGGTACCTATGGCACAGAATGTAAGAAGAACTCTCTCAGGGTCCCGCAAGTTCAAGTGCACCCTGGGCATCTCTTTCACCTCATTCTAGTCCCAACTCTGCCAATTGCCTCCAGAAAAGCATCAACAATGGTCCCAAATACTTGCACTGAAAGAATAAAAGCTTCAGTCATTGGGAACGAGGCCATGTATACCATGCATTTAAATTTTACCCTGCACCAGGCACTGTGTGAAATGTTTCTCATGGGTCATTGCACTTAATGTGTACAAGCAAGAGGCTGCCACTCACCCACATGTTACAGATGTGGCTCGGGATGGTCAAGGAAGCTGTGCAAAGCCATTAATACAGCAGCAAGGAACCAAGCCAGGGTTTAAGTCCCAGTATGGCTGACTCCAAATCTACTGCCCTAAACCAATCAAGTGCCCTGTCCCTGGGAAGAGAATGGAATGGATTTAAAAACAAAACAAAACAAAAAAAAACACCACAAAATACTGTTTTTAAAACAGCCATTGCTTCAAAACACATAAAGTGGCAATATCTAATGGTTAACATAAAGTATCATCAATAAGAAGTCTTGGCCAATCTGCATTAAGAAATCCTTCCTATCAGGCCAATCTCCTCTCTCACACCTTACATTCTAGGATCCTAATATTTATTTCCCTAATGTAGGAAATTCTGTTGGTGCCCAGATCCCTCCAACAGGCCTCTCAGCTGAGGACTTGCCCACTGTGATGCAAACCACCTCATCATGGGACGCCCAGCAAGTTCCATCATTTGCACTCCCCCTCCCCTAACCCTCTTGGCCCGCAGCCAATGATGGACCCATATGGATGTAACACCCTGGCATCTTGGCCTTCAGGGGAAATCACTTCTGTGATTCAGGTCTCTTTCCAGGCTTCCCCATGGGCCAGGCTGAGGCTCAGATGCTCTTTAAATCACATCTTTCCTAGCTTCTTCCCCCACCCTTAACTGCTTCCTTCACTCTCTCATGAGCTTCTCCTTAGACCATTCCTGCAATAAATTACGTATAATAAAATCCCTGCTGCAGGCTCTGCCTCTAGAGATTCAACCTAAAGAACTCTACTGGGAAGATCTGCCTGTCTTCTCTCTAATCTCTCTCTTCTTTAATCCCATCACACCCTCCAAATTCCAGCTTAAGCACCACCTCAAGTCCCACCTCTTCTAGAATGCTCTTTGATTCTTCACCTGGCAATGACTGTCATTCTCTTTTACGTTCTCACACCATCTATTTGCCTAGACTCTCTGTATTAGTGTTTACTCATTAACTTTTTTCTCGTAAAAGCACTCATCTCTCATCTGTATCTTAATAAGGCAGGCACTTTTCTTGAGGGCAGGTACCCAAATTCATTTCTAAGCATATAAGAAAAACCTGTTAATAATTATTTGCTGAAATAATACATTGAATTTTAAATTATCAGTTTAATTATG